>SKCR01022829.1:0-56919 GCA_019454045.1 Zanthoxylum bungeanum
AATGTCATTAAACGGAAAATTAACATGCAACCAAACAGATCAAAATCAGAAAGTCCAACAAAATTATGTAAAATCTTAAAACTTGAAACAAGAAGAAAACCTGATAAATTACGAATTCAGTAATCTAAATCGAGATATATCTATGTCTTTAAAAACTTATTAGCCCCGTCTCGGTACTCTACGGGCTTTGTGGCTAATGTTCTCTCATGATAATTTGGATTCCTCTTCTTCAAATGGCATTCCTTAAGAAGATATTGAACTTGGAAATGGAGGAACTCTTTCTTGACTCAAAACAATAATATAAGACTCTATAATTTCGGATGAATTCTTATCTGCTTAAAAGAACAAGAAGGCTACCTTATAAAGGCGGGCACCATGTGGATTTGGGTGCAACCCTCCAAAGGGTTATACCCCTCTCATGCACCACTTGGAGCCTAGAGGTATGTTCTTTTAAGTTGGAAGACATGTCCCTACAAATATATATCATTCCAAATGGATATCAACCAAGAAACATGTTCTTTCTCCATCTTATCTTAATATTAGAAGAATTTATAACAATCTCCCACAATTCTTCAAATATTCATGCAGACACTTGAGAGAGTTTCCGTGAAATAAAGCTGCATCGAAATAGGTAGCTTTCGCCTTGAACTTTTCCTAGTGAATGACAATCGGATTTACTTGGCAAACCAGTGACTCATAGTCTTGAACTGTTCTGTCGTTGGGGTAAACCAAGACAATTGCCAACACACAATTTTACTTCTACCATTTCCTGTTCTAAGGTTGTGTTCATTTCGGCCCTGAACAACGGTCTTGGATTCATCAAGCACTTTAGGGAAATCAGCCTGTAAAATCTCATGGAAGCGACCTCACTTCTTACTTGAAATAGGTGATCTACTATGAAGAGGTAATTTGTCTTTACCCCCATTAGGACTCATCTCCTAATACAGTGATCACTAAAAGCCTTAGTTTATCCTAACCTTGACAGACAGCACTCGGCGTCATTATCGGAATGTAAAAGAGTACAAAACTTTTCAGTGCTTGTTTTGAATTGCACAAAGTTTCAGTTATCCTTTTGAACCTAGATCTTGGGATCTCCAGTCAGCTAGGTTGGGTTTCCACAGTAACAATTCTTAATTTATAGGCTTCAAGCTCATTCCCCTCGATGACTTCTCAACTTGCTCTCTAGGTAAACCTTTAGTAAGTGGATCCGTTAGGTTTTCCTTCGACTTAACATAATCGATCGATATTATGTCACTTGAGAGCAATTGACGTATGGTATTATGTCTTCGACATATGTGTCGAGACTTATCATTATACATTGTATTTTTGGCTCTCCCAATAGTCGATTGGCTATCACAATGTATGCTTATCGCTGGCACCGGTTTGGGCCAATGTAGGCACAGAGATGGGCGATGTTGTCCGGGCTCGCGGCCCGTAGGGAGTACGGAGTAGCCCGCGGGTGACTAAACTGGAGAATAAAGGAGTCGCCACCCAGTGTGACTGGGAAATGATTTAAGGCGGCATTCACCCACCCCTCGCAAGGAAAGACCTCAAACCGTTAGGTTCCGAATGGTCCCTTACTTATGCCAGTTGTAATGAACGGGTTTACACAATGATATAACCAAGTCTTATGCAACACATGCAAGATAATTCAATAACATACAAGTTTGCACACCCAAACAAAATGTAAATGAAAGTGAATGCATAATTCCACAAGCATATTAAACGAGGAGGTACGATAATGTAAATTATAATAACAATAAAAGTGAAAATAATTCAGTGCATAATGTAAAGTAAATAACTAAAGAAACAAAAGTGCATACAATGTTAAGAAATAGTCTGTACAGTGTGTGCGCGTTTGTGTAGAGTTAGTAAACGCGTTCGAACGGAGCAGGGCAGAATGCATGCTTTCGAATAGCGTCCGGGAACGCGTTTGAACATAATGAGGTAGCATGCATAGTGAGACAGAATACATGCGTTCGAGTAGCGTCTGGGACGTGTTCGAACAGGATAAGGCAGAAATGGAATCTATAATAACATAAACACATGCGTGAATGTTTCCCGAGCGGTATCGTGGAGTTGTATCCCAATACAGACCGCACTACCATCCATTCGGATTCGGCTATGGAATTTATTTATGTATGGGTTTCCATCCGATATACCGCAAGAGGCAACACTCAATCATTGACACAATGCAAACATGAAAGTGAAGTGATGCGGCAAGACATAAGCATAAATAAGAGCGGAATAATAAATCGAGATGAATATATAAAAATACAAATGGCGGAAATAATAACGGGACATCAAAGAAAAATAAATGACGAAATAAAGAAAGGAGATGTGACCAAGAGACTTGGCCGATTTTAGTGTGGGATCTCGCATGTGCCCGGTTGGACATATTTCGCGTCTAACCAGCATGCAGCGTCCAGGACTACAAAATAATATGGTAAAGGGTACCTTCAGGTATTTCCCGCAAAGGGGGTGACCTTTAATCCAATGTAAGTAGTCATGAAAGTGGATACGAAGTAATATAGCCGAACATGAACAATAGACAAACGAAAATAAATAACAGAACATCAACAGAAAAATAAATAGCGAAATAAGATAAAAGAAGATGCGACCAAGAGACTTGGTCGATCTTAAGGTGGGATCTCGCATACCCGGTTGGACATATTTCACGTCTAACCAAGCATGCAGCGTCCAGGCTACAAAATAATATGGTAAAGGGTGCCTTCAGGCATTTCCCACGAATGGGGTAACCTTTAATCCAATGTAAGTAGTCATGAAAGTGGATACGAAGTAATATAGCTGAACATGAACAAACAAACAAACGAAAATAAATAAGGAACATCAAAAGTAAAAATAAATAGCGAAATAAGAGAAATGAGATGCGACCAAGAGACTTGGCCGATCTTAATGTGGGATCTTGCATGCCCGGTTGGACATATTTCACGTCTAACCAAGCATGCAGCGTCTAGGACTACAAAATAATATGGTAAAGGATGTCTTCTAGCATTTCCCACGAAGGGGGTGATCTTTAATCCAATGTAAGTAGTCATGAAAGTGGATATGAAGTAATATAGCTGAACTTGAACAAAAGACAAACGAAAATAAATAATGGAACATCAAAAGGAAATAAATAGTGAAATAAGAGAAAAGAGATGCGACCAAGAGACTTGGCTGATTTTAATGTGGGATCTCGCATGCCCGGTTGGACATATTTCGCGTCCAACCAAGCATGTCGTGTCCGGTATAGAAAAAACGAATATTAAAGAGAAGGCCCTCAGGTCTTACCTTTTAAGTTGCATCTTGGAAGTGCGTTATGCCGTCATCGGAAGGATTAGAGCTTCACTATTTTTTCTGTTTCGTTGGTTCAATATTTTTGCTCACTGTTTCACTGTCTGGGCTTCTGTTTTTTCTGTTGTTTTCAGGCTTATTTTTGGACTGGTTTTTGGGTGATTTTTGGGATTGTTTTGGTGTTTTAAGGGACTGTTTTTGGAGGGGTTTTTGTTCATTGTTTTGTTTGTTATTGCTCTCGGTGAAAAGCTACTGGTTGCTTGTCTTTACTGTGTTTGTTTATTTAAGTTGTTTGCTGGAAGGGTTCACGACTTTAGTATTTGTTTTTATTTATGTCGTTTTGGGTAATGGGCTGCTTGTGGCTTGACTTTGGCAGGGTTCTTTGTTGTTATTTTGTCGGTGAATGGGCTGGTTGCTGTGTCGGTTTGTTTTGATCCTATTTTGTTTGTTTCTCTCTCAGGCTGCAGGGGCTTTGTGTGTTGTTTTGGTGGGCAGTTTGCCGTAATATTTTCTGAATGGTTTGTGGGCTGGTACATGAGTGTGTGGTGCAGTTGTGTGTTTTGGCGGTGTGCATGCCGAGTATGTTAACGAGAGAGAGAAAGAGAGAGAAGAGAGGAGTCTGAGCCTATGGTTTATTTTTGTGGCAGTGAGTTGTGAGTGCGTGGGGGAGAGAGCAATCTTAGGGTTCTGGTTTGTTTATTGTGTTTGAGCCGAGTGTGGAGAGAGATGAGAGAGGAGGAATAGAGGGGGATGAGAGTGTTTTTGGCCGTGTAGGAACAAAAAGAGCCTTTAGGGTTGGATTAGGTTATCTTTTATATTGCATGCTAGGGTTTTTGGTTTTTGTATTTTGCTAGGGTTTTCTTTTGTGTTTTGTGTGTGTGGCCGCCTAACTCCCACTTTTAGTCAAGATTTTCCTTCCAAGTTTGAGGGATCCAATCTTGGTTAATTTAGAAGGGATTTGAATGGATTTGACACATGTTTTTCATGTGGTCTTATTATTTTGGATTGGACTTGGGCGTCCTAAGGAGTTGCATGGGTGTGTATGGATATTGGGCTTTCATGGGTTGGGGGATTTTGGGCCGAGACTAATATTTAAAACAGAAATCGACTAAGCGACCCCGAGGCTAATTAGTGAGTTTATTTTGACAAGGTATTAATTTTGGATTTTCCCTTCCGACATCAGTTTCCCGCGACTTACGCAACTTATCAGATAGTTCCTCCTCCATACAAGGCTCATCATCGGGCTTTATGCAAAAATGCAGTGCCTACAGTCGCCCCCACTTTGAGGGGATTTTACAGTGTGTGACAGTGACAACTCTATCAAAGTTATGCATGTATTTTTTTACTTACCTGGTTCGTCAGCTGTCGCCAGACTTACCTGTTGTTTTGCTGCTGGTGTGAGATGGTTCATTCCCGAACCGTTACTGAGTTGAGATGGTTTATTTCCGAACAGTTACTAGTGTAAGAAGGTTCATTCCCGAACTGTTACTAAGTTGAGATGGTTCATTCTCGAACCATTACTAAGTTGAGATGGTTCATTCCCGAACCGTTACTGATATGAGATGGTTCCATCCCGAACCGTTACTGATATGAGATGGTTCATTTTTGAACCGTTCCTGAGTTGAGATGGTTCATTTTTGAACCGTTCCTGAATTGAGATAGCTCATTTTTGAATCGTTCCTGAGTTGAGATGGTTCATTTTTGAACTGTTCCTGAGTTAAGATGGTTCATTTTTGAACCGATCCTGATTTGAGATAGTTCATTTTTGAATCGTTCCTGACTTGCTCGTCTTTGCCACTTTTTCCACTTTTTCTTCAAAAAACCTACGAACACAAAACAAAAATTGTATGTATGTGACGTGTATGCATGGATGTATTTCCTATTCCGATGGGTTTTCTTCGTCCTTTTGGCTCGATGTTATCCTTTGTTAGGCCTTCCTTGCGCTCTTGGTGCCCTTTGCATATAAAAGTCTTTGGTCGCCCCATGTGCCTGTTTATGGTTTCCTCTTGTCAATTCTACTCTGGTGACTGCTCAATTTTCTTTGGTCTCATGGCTCAAGATCCCGTTATGTCCCTTATTCGCAAGGTGGTAGACTGGTCGCCCCCAGACTTGGTTTAGCTTTCTGCTCTCCGCTGTTTGCACTAGGTCAAGGTGGACTATGTGATTTACAGGCTATGAAATAGTTATACATATTATTGTCCTCAAAGAATGCCTAATATTGAGACCAGAGAACCTTCAAGGCACTCAGTGCAACTCAAATCTGAGTTTTTGAATAAATGATCTAAGCCATACTCAAAATGTGTGTGTGCAAATGTTCTTTTACAGCTCGATTTCTGGGTAAGCCAACTCAATGATTTCGTTTCAAAAATTGGGATCGATGAGTCAAACCAACATAGATGTCTCAATTATGCTCTGCAATTGCTTTTCCGTGCTCAATATGGTATGGTTTTCTTTTTCTTTTGTCTTTTTTTTTTTCAATACATCTACCCTTTAAGGTAGTATTTCTCCTTATGGTGGTCCTAACACTCGCTCATGGGTAGCTTCACGCTTATCGGTTATAGGTGGTTTATTTTTTTAGACTTTTCTTTTGTTTTCAACCATACCACACATCATAACACAAGCAATCAAGATAGACATGTAAGCAAACAGTCATTCACCGACCTGCAATTTCTACAAATAGTCACTTTGCCAACTACTCAGGTTTTCACTGCTAAGAACCTACAATTAAGTGCTTATAAGTCTGACATAGATCAACTACTCAAAATATCAGATGAGAGTACATTAAGAACTTATCGTTTCTAAGGTTTCACCCTAAATCAAACAATTTCATCATCGGATTTATGCCTAACTATTAAGGACTAACATGAAACGACTCGAACGAGTAAGCAAAATCAATGTCTTTATGATTAATAAATGCAGGACTATAATTGAATAAGATTAGGAAAATAAACATCTTCGTAATTGCAGCCTTGTCTTCTTCCGTCTTCTTGCTTTCTTCTCCAAACGTCGGATTCCCCAATTGCAAGTAGTTCCTTTTCCCATTTACTTTCCTCTTTTGCAACCTCATTTTTGTCACTGTTCGAGAAGTTTTCCCAGAAATCCCCCATGCTATGTTTCATCTTTACTAATATTGTCTCATAATCCCCATGCGGGAAGCTCAGTGGTTGTGAGTTTGGAGGACAAGGCTGTCGGGTAGGCCGGAGTTGTTCACGTAGGTGGGTAGAGGGTTTCTGTGTGTGTTAAGTTGTTCTTTTTTCGGGTCAAGTATTTTATGGGCGTCAATGAGGTCCTGAATCTCATGCCTAAGGCATGTGCATTTGTCAATTTCGTGGCCTTTTTACTGATGGAAGTAACAATATAGGCTCAGGTCGAGGTAGTGTGGCACATGGTTTGGAAGTGATTTAGGTTCTAAGGGATTTAGGAGTCATTGCCTCTTTAGCTCTTCAAACATCTTTGACAAATGTCTACCAAAATTGGAGAATTGCATGTTTCTGGTAGCGGTGACCTCAGAATGAGCGGGCATGGTACCTGAAGGCCCCCCAATGGTCTTTCTAATCTGGCTGTAACACTTTTTGTTCTTGGCTGTACGGGGTACTGTCAGACTGGCCATAGCGTTGGTCAAAGCTTGTAGTTGCTTGGTAATTTTAGCGACTTTGGTCTCCAACTGATCTATGCGGGAACCTTCACTGCCTGATGCATCCATGGTTGTTAATTTTTTCCTAACAAGGGTTCCATCTTCTCTAACCCAACAGATGTCTATGATGGTTGTTTAAGACGAGGAGTTAGCATGATGCGTATATGTTGCGATGCATGAGATGCATGTGGTTATCAAAACAGCATATATCCTTCCGACCTTATTCCTCCCACACTCGTGGTAAGTCCATTTCTTGCTATGATGGCACAATTTGCCATGCTCCAAGAACGTCTGCAAGCCCTTGAAGAATAGAATCTGACAATGCGAAATTCCAACGAAAGCCTACAGAAAAAGCTGGAGCAGTTGTCATCTAATCCCCAGCATGACACTCTAGGTCATACCAGCGATCCAAACGATCGAAACAATCCAACAGCCCCGCCCATGTCGGATGGGTTAAACAACAGTCACCGGCCAACTTCACATGACCCGAACTCTATTATCGACCCATCCCTTCAAATTGCTAGCTCCATCAGAAAGGAGATGATCGAATATAAGGAAGCCATTATGTCCAGACTACCAGGGGTCAAGCTACCAATCAGGAAGACAGGGGCCGGAGCAATCTCTGATACCTCATTCGTGGAGTCAATTGTAGTTATTGAATTTCCCCGAAAATTCAGTCCACCCGATATGAACCAATATAATGGGTCCACCGATCCAGACGACCATGTCATACACTACAAGTACAAGATGATGTCAACTGGCTTGTCCCCAAGCCAATGGGAGGCTGGAATGTGTAGATGCTTTGGGGAAACTCTGGCGGGGTCAGCCCTTTCTTGGTTCATTAACCTGCCCTACAGGTTAATTGAGTCCTACCAGCAGCTGACTGACAAGTTCGTGCAGCATTTTGCAAGTTCTTGCAAGTTAGAGAAGACTTCTGATGACCTCAATTCCATCCAGCAGAGAATATGGGAGTCACTGCGAAGCTATGTGGCTCGGTTCAACCGGGAGAGGATTACCATCCCGGATCTCCACCAACCTAATGCGGTGGAAGCCTTCCGGAACGGACTACTTTGTGACAGTAGACTGTACAAGAAATTGACAAAGTTCCGATACTACACCATGGACCAGGTCATGATGCGGGTCCCATGTGGAAATAAGATGGGAAGAAGATAAACGAACAAGAGAAAGGAAGATGTAACGAATACATGAGTTGACAGGAGGCCTGCTGTTCCCAGGCGACCCGATATGAATATTCACTCTCACAAGGAAATGAGGAACCAACCAAGAGGATAGCGAAGACCTTTCTACAAAGATATGACACAGATGACCAAGGCAGTACAAAGATCAAGAGGAGATGCCAGCCAGCAAACCCAGACTCCCGGACTACAACTTTACAATCTCTCTTGGGGAATTGGTCTATGTACTCAAGAGATGGGGGAGTGAAGTGAAATGGCCTCCACGTTCCAGAGACAATCCAACCAAAAAAGACACCAGGAAGGGTGTGAATTCCATAGAGACTACGGTCATACGACAGCGGAATGTGTAGCGTTGAGGTTAGAGGTTCTTGAATTATTGAACAAGGGATTCCTAGGGATTTGCTCACTGGGAAGGGGAAAATAACCTTGGCGCGAAGGGATGAGGAGATGTCAATGAGAGATTCCAACCCCACCACCTCTAATTAATAACATGTCAATGTTATTTTCAGGAGGATCAGGAATTAGTGGGGAGTCATATTCGGCAGCTAAACGACATTCGAGAGCTCTGGCTAGTGACGTCTCACATACTACAATGTCTGTAGAGAAAATGTTCACTAATCTGACAATAGAGTTTCCAGACGACGGGGATTCGCACATCTTAAATCCACATCACGATGCTTTGGTCATTTCCTTGCATGTGGCAAACTTTATGATCAAACGAGTGCTGGTCGACACGGGTTCCTCAGCCAATATTATTTTCGCTACAGCCCTTACAGATATGGGAGCCGAGTTGGACAAGATCAACATGCGGACGACAGTACTGATTGGGTTTAGTGGAGAGCAAAAATCCACGATGGGAGAAATATCACTCCCAATCTACGTTGCTGGAGTTAACAAAATGATCACATTTCTGGTCTTGGACAGCCCTTCGGCCTACAATCTGATCATGGGCAGACCTTGGATTCACGACATGAGGGCAATCTCGTCCACCTATCATCAAGTTATAAAATTCCCAACCAAGTGGGGGGTTCAAGAAATTAGAGGTGGCATATTTGCATCAAGAAGCTGCTACATAACGACTTTGAAGGCAAAAGCAGAGTCGGCATAGCAATTACAGGCTGGGCCTCGTGCTCCGGAGCCGACTCTACCAAATTTAGAATAGCTCAATGAGGTCCAAATTCACCCTCAATTTCCAGATCACAAGACATTGATTGGAGCTAATTTGAATCCCAAACTAAGAGCAGACTTAGTTGAATTCTTGAAAAAACGACACGACAGTTTTGCATGGTCTCACAAGGATATGACTGGAATCGACCCATAGCTCATTACTCACGAATTGCATGTGGATCCATGCCACAACCCCGTTAGGCAGAAAAGAAGGAAGTTCACCCCTGAGAGGAACCGAATCATAGATGAAGAGGTTCAGAAGTTATTGCAGAATTGAGCAGTTAGGGAAGTACAGTTTCCAGAGTGGCTTGCTAATGTCGTAGTTGTGAAGAAAAAGAATGGGAAATGGAGAGTCTGCATCGACTTCACGGATCTTAACAAAGCTTGTCCAATGATTCGTTCCCACTGCCATATATTGATTCAATGGTCGATGCTACAGCTGGACATGAGCTATTAAGCTTTATGGATGCGTATTCAGGCTACAACCAATCCCTATGCATCCAGACGATCAAGAGAAGACAGCCTTTGTCACTAACTGAGGAATTTTCTGCTACAAGGTCATGCCATTCGGCTTAAAAAATGCGGGAGCAACATATCAACGACTGGTCAACAAGATGTTCGACAGTCAAATTGGGAAGACAATGGAAGTTTACATAGACGATATGCTGGTGAAGTCTATTAAATCAGAGCAACATCTCAACCATCTGGAAGAAGCCTTCGACATCATAGATAGGTACGGAATGAAATTGAATCCTACTAAGTGTGCGTTTGGTGTCGCCTCAGGAAAATTCTTGGGATACGTAGTCACTCGACGAGGGATAGAAGCAAATCCAGACCAGATTAAATTTGTTCTCGACATCCCCTCACCGTCCAGCCCGAAGGATGTCATGCGACTAACTGGGAGGATTGCCGCACTAAACAGGTTCATTTCCAAATCCACAGATAAGAGTTTTCTGTTCTTTTCAGCTTTGAAAAAGACGAACAGCTTCGAGTGGACTCCCGCTTGTGAAGAGGCGCTGAGAGGACTCAAACATAGCTCATACACCTCCTCATCTATTGTCGAAACCACTCGACAATGAGAGGCTCTACCTCTACTTGGGAGTTTTCAGAGCACGCGGTTAGCGGAGTCTTAGTGAGAGAGGAGACTGAAATTCAACTACCAGTCTACTACGTGAGTAAAGCTTTATTGGGAGCAGAATCACGCTACCCGCTAATGGAGAAGTTGGTATTCGCTCTGATCACGGCCGCGAGAAAACTCAGACCCTACTTTCAAGGACATTCGATCATGGTATACATGATGTACCCTCTTAGAAGAATTCTCCATAAACCAGAAATATCAGGGAGATTGATGAAATGGGCAATTGAACTTTGAGAACATGACTTAACTTACCAGCCTAAGACCGCAATCAAATCCCAAGCTTTGGCCGATTTCGTGGCTGACTTCACTCTCAGCCCACTTGCACAGCTGAAAAAGAGGTCTACTCCATCCAACCAACGATCCCTTGGAAATTAGCAGTCGACGGATCCAGTAACAAAAAGGGTTGCGGTCTTGGAATCATGATCACTACCCCTGCAGGCGACATCCTGCAACAAGCAATCAAGTGCGGTTTCAGAGTTACCAACAACAAAGCAGAATACGAAGCATTGATGCTGGGTTATCTCTAGCAAATGAGCTGGGAGCCAGAGGGATATAAGTGAAGTCCGACTCTCAATTGATTGTCAACCAGATCCTGGGATCCTATCATGCCCAAGGTCAAGTAATGGCCTCCTGCTTACAAAAGGTGAATGATATACGATCGACATTTGAAGAATTCTCCATCACCCAAATCCCAAGAAGTGAGAACTCCCAAGCAGATGCATTGGCAACCCTTGGATCGACAATGAGAGTGATGAACCACGAACAATACCTGTAGTGTATTTGAGCTGGCCAGTAATCTGGAAGGAAGAAACAACTGTTGCAGCGGTCGATTCAGTCGACACTTGGATGACGCTTATAGTCAAGTATTTAAAAGAATGCGTGCTTCCAGAAGACAGAATGCAAGCCAGAAAAATCCAAAGACAGTCTGCTAGGTTCGTTATGTTCGACAGTTAGCTGCTAAGAAGATCATTCACAGGACCTTACTTGAAATGTCTCTCACACGACGAAGCACATTATGTGTTGACAGAACTGCATGAAGGGGAATGTAGGAACCACTCAGGCGGTATGAGCTTGGCCCTTCAAGCCCACTCGACAGGATATTACTGGCCGACAATGAGGATTGACTCGACTGAATTCACTAAAAAGTTTGACAAGTGTCAAATGTTTGCTCCAGTTCCCCATCTACCACCAGAAAGACTAAATCATATTCTATCTTCATAGCCGTTTATGAAGTGGGGAATGGACATAGTAGGAAAACTCACAACCGCTCCTAGGCAACGCATCTACATGCTTGTGATGACAGATTATTACTCGAAGTGGATAGAGGCTGAAACATTCGCTAGAGTACGTGAAAAGGAAGCTCAAACTTTCGTTTGGAAAAATATCATATGTCGATTCGGCATACCAAGAGAAATTGTGACCGACAACGGCTCTCAATTCATCAGCCATCATTTTCAGGACTTCTGCAGGAACTGGGGCATAAAATTGAGCTTCTCAACCCCACGCTTTCCACAAGCGAACGGCCAGGCCGAATCGTCCAACAAGACGATCCTGAACACTTTGAAGAAGAGATTGGAGAAGGCTAAAGGCGCTTGGGCGGATGAACTACCAGGAGTGTTATGGTCATACCGGACTACAGTAAGATCTTCGACAGGCGAAACTCCTTTCGCTTTGGCATTTGGAACGGAAGCTGTAATTCCAACCGAAGAAGACATCCCGTCCCCACGCTACCAATGGCTCAACGAAGAAAATAATCAACGGTTGATGAATTTCAATCTCGACACAGTAGATGAGATAATGGACCGAGCTTCCATTCGACTGGCTGCTCATCAGCAGAGGATGGCCAGATACTTCGACAAAAACGTCAGGGGTAGAACTTTCAAGGAAAGAGATTGGGTACTACGGACAGTGTTCCAGAACACTAAGGAAATTGGAGATGGAACGTTGGGTCCAAATTGGGAAGGCCCATACCTCGTCACGAAAGTAGTCGAGGACTCCCGTGCGCAACAGTGGAACGCAGTCCATCTTAAGTGATTCATCCGGTAACACTTATGTATTTATGTTTTTCAAAGCACTTATGTTTTGTTGTTTTTTCAAGGCAATTATCTTTTACAATATTTAGCTGTTGTGATAAGTATGAAATAAGGAAATTTGTATAGTCATACACAATTAGTAGCAATAAATGTTCGTTCATTGAAATATCATCTCATATATACACAGAGTTGATTGTTCAAAATTTCGGCTTTCGCCTTTCTATACGACCATTGATTCCAACTTCATACAAAATGTTCAAAGTTAATTTCAAACCCTTAAACTTCTAAGACACTGGCTGGTGCCTCATCGGTAGCCGTAGGAAGACTGGCAGGAACATCTTCTTGAGTCTCGACAGCTTCCAAAACAACATCTTCTCCCTCTAAGTGTTTTTCGACCTCTTCCAGTCCAGCAACAGCAAATGCATCCAGCTCCACTTCATCCTTCTTCGACTCGACCTCCAGCCCTTTTCTCTTCACCATCGTCCTCCATCGACGAAGAGATACCGGATTCACATCTTTCATATTCTCTAACCATTTCTTCTCAGGCTTCCAGTCTACGTGTTTTCCAGCAACATATTCCCTCATTAAATCACATCTATTTTTCATCATGGAGTCGATGGCGATGTCCTCCATTTGCTCTAACAGTAATTCATTTTCTTTCTTTACGTTCTCGAAACTTTCTTTGTAGCTGTCGATTGTTAGCTCGGCGTTTCTTTCTCCAACTTTAAAGCAGCATTAACCTCCTTCAGTTCCTTCTCAATACCTCTTTCATTCCTTTGAGAAGCAACCAATCCGGACTTCAGATCTGAAGATTCCTTCCTCACCGCCGACAAGGCTTACTCCAGCTCTATGATCCTCCTCTGACTGGATTTCACATTTTTTTGCATGTACAGATTGCACTCCAGCACCTAAACAGCCCGAGTCAGGATGTCATTCGACACAAAAAAAAGGTCTCACTCACTTGATAATTCAAGGCAATGGCTTTCTTCATAGTCTCCACCGGGCCGATTTGTGCTAACCTCACTTCGTCCCCCCTCCAGAAGAAGCCCTTCCACGAAGGAATCAATGCTTGAAGGATCAGAAATTGCAGTCGAATCTCATGGAACCTTTAAGATAAGGTTTGTCAGAGTCCTCTTCCGCTTCGGCAGTTGACTTCTTTTTCTTCCCTTCCCGCTGAAATTATTTCGGTCGACTTCACATTCTCTGCTACACCCTCACTTGAAGCGACTTCCATTTGCTGAATTCCAGTTTCTTTTTCGACTGCTGGTTATTTCTTCTTCAACTTCCTCGACTTCTTCTCCGATCTCATCTCGTCAAGTGAAGCGCTACCGTGAATGGTCAGTCATCATTTCCTCTGCGCATAAAAGTTCTTCAGATTTTAGGGGCCTCTCGATATCTAGACTCTCCATATAATGTTCGACACGACCATCTACAATTAATCACGAGAAAAACATCGTTACAGGAGGCCAGAACGTTACCTTTTCCTTCTCGATGACAAATCTCCTTCCACAACGGAGTTGCCCTTAATCTATTTTCCGCTAAGATGGTCTTACAATGTCTTTCCTTGGCCGACAGGGATATAATGGCTTTGGTGTTGGAGACTGTAACGTGCAGTCGTGACGAATGACTTATTTCGTAAAGGATCTGCAGCAACAAGCACATGGTTATTCAAATACGCAAGTATGACTCAGGGATTAAAAATTTAGAGAAAGAACGTTACTCACTCGACAAACCCAAAACTCTGGGATTCGACCAGCCCCGGTTGATCCAAATATAACCCTCACCCTTTTGCAAAGAAAATAGGACTGCCAATTTCCCCTATCATTAGTTGGCAATCCAGTAACTAAATGCGTCTTTCTCTGACGAATGATCAATGTATATCTTCTTTTCTCCTTCAAATGCTCCTTCAGGTAGTACGTCTCTAAAACATCATTTACCTCAAAGAGTATCCCAACTCAAAAGACAAACATTCAATCGACAATAAAATCCTCCACGTATTTGGCATCAGCTGTGAAGGAGCACTTCAAAATGATCCAAAACCTCTCAAACCCAGTCTCGGAATAGGAAATCTCAATCCCACAAAAATGGACGTACGTAGAATCCCATCCATCCCGGAACCTTGTAATCGATTCTTTCATTCGACGAATGTTGGGTTTCTAGTTAGTCCCAAGGATCAATTCAAGCAAGAAACATGTGCGAATACGATAAAGAAGTATGGCGGAATCATACTTACGTTGATCGGATTTGGCGATGCGAGGAACAACAAAAATTTCTCCTTGGCTCCCGTGAAGCTCTTGGTTTTGGACCAAAATTGTGCTCCTCCATTTTCGGTCATGTCCTCCATTGATGCTCCAAGCTTTGCAAATGGTGATTTCATGCTCACAAGTTGGTTTCCCTATCACCTTCGCAAGACTCCGGATGTGTGCTAGCACTCTTGAAATTTTGCCACAAAATTTCTATTTCCCTTGATGAACCTCACGGGTTTGAAGAAAATATAGGGAGAGAATTTTGGCCCTTGGCCGATTCTTGTGTGAGAAGAAGAGAGATGGAGTTTTCTTTTGTTTTCTAAAAAAATAATAATGAAAACTTTACAAAATTTGGTATATCATTTCCAAAAGTCAAACCAAATTTTGGAACAAAAAAACTCATTAAATGCCTCACAACCACTTCTTTCATAAATAGTGACTGCATGTCAATCACTCAAAGTGACAAGACATCCATCACTTGAATGAAGTGCGATGTGATGCGACGCGTGATGTGACTTGTGGGCCGCACTTGAATTCGAAATGCGAGTGGGCCCGTAAACACTCCCGAGCTCGGGTTCGTTAATCCGAATTAACGAATTTTCCGTTGCGACATAATTAAATCAAATTCAATTAAATAATTTTGCCTAGCAAATTACTATTCACGTCGCTAGAGAATTAATTCTAAATTAACTCGTTCGCCCGAATTAAAATCTAATTTTAATTCCGCGTCGAAATCCAATTTCGTATAATATATCGAATATATTATTTATCGATTAATTCCAAATTAATAGTTCTCTCTCTTTAAATAATATTTTATCCCAGATAAAATATCTCTGTAATTAATCCCAGACTAATTTTCTCTCTCTTATAATTAATCCCAGATTAATAAAGTGCGAGTCATACGTCATCGGTGAATCTTCGGGAAGCGACCCATGAGATCCCCGGATATGTTAGCAGTAAATCTGGTAGTCGGACTATCCGAACACGTACGTACCTAATACTATGTTTTTACCGATTACAAGACATGGTTGGCTTCTAGAAAGCACTGTTGCCTACCCAATTCTCTAGAAATATCTTAAAGGAATATGTGATCTATATCAGGCGTAGTATATGTAGTATTGCGTATTACGATCCAGCATCGGATGTCACGTGCAAGGCCTGGGGCTGGAATAGTGTCTGCCCCGTACGAAGCACATATCGGATCTCTGGTAACTAGTCTCTATAATCGGATAAACATGACCTAGTCATAATATCCCGATAGTTGCAGCATATAAGAGCACAAGTTCTGTATCCTACGTGATCATCATCTCCACTATGACTGGAGTGATACTTCCATCTCGACATCACACCCAATACACTTCGATTCTCAATATACCCAGAAGAGGCGTACACAGAACATGTTAAAGCCCTGGACGACCAAAACCAAGTATATTGATTGTCGCAAGTATTAGCAGTGCAAGTCTTCCAAACGACAAGCATATAAACAACTAAACTCCCTAGTAACTGATGAGCGGAAAATATATCAATATTTACCGCCCCTTTTACTTAATATTTTGTTTAGTTTCTCGGGTTTGATGAATGTTTTGATGTGTTTTAGTTTATTTTGCAGATAAAATAATATCGGGACTCAATGAAATCATTTAGGACGAAATGTGGATCAAATAAGGGCAATTATTGGACTTGATATATTAATTTTGGAGATTGGAAATTTGAAAGGGCGTTTTGACGAAGTGCAGTTTTGGAAATTCCAGTTTTGCACATCTGTCGTATGTTGGGCATAACTTTTTACTCAGATATCGGATTGAGCTGATTCAAGTGCCAGATTAAAGAAGACTCAAAGATCTACAACTTTGAAAGAGAAAATATTTTCGAATTCTGAAGATTTCATGACCGAAATTGATGAACCATCCAGAAGTGTGTGGAGTGTAATTATTAAAAGTCATTATCAATCATTTTCAAAGCAAAATATTAATTAATTAATAATTAATAAAAATTATCAAATCAACACCAAACAAGATAAGCAATTAGTGGAGCAATTATGGATTTGGTGGAGTAATTAGTGGAGAAATTAATAATGGATTTGGTGGAGAATTTGATGGATGATTTGATGTTGGCAAAATTTTGCCTATAAATATCAAGCCATTTCATTTGTAAAATTCATACTTTCTTCCTTGAAATTCTTAATGAATAAATAAGAAGATTGTATCTAGTTTGTTTATTTTTAGTTTTCAGTAATTAATTTTCAGTTTCGCACTTTCTTTTATTACTTTTCAGTTTTTACTTTCCGCAATTTACTTTTACACAATACTTTTCTTTCTTTATTTTTTCAGTTTTTACTTTTCAGCAATGAGGAGGAGGTAATTTCCCAAGCTAGGGTGAAAGGTAATTCTTTTACTATTACTATTTAGATTAATCTCCCTTAAAAATAATATATTCACTATTTAAAATACTGATTAATAAGGATACCGCTATATTGGTCGGTTGGTAATTCAATTTAATCTGGTTTAAACCTGACTAATCAAGGATACCGCCAGATTGGTCGGTTGGTAAATTTATTTTGGTACCGCCTTTATGGCTGGATTATGGACAAATATTACCGCCTATATGGCTGGTTGGACTTAATTTGACTTAATCAGGATACCGCCAGATTGGTCGGTTGGTAAAATAATATCACAAGTTTATATATTATTTTATGGGAGATATCTAAATTAGTAGTAGTAAAAGTAATTCCTTTTACCTTAGCTTTTATTTTATTGTAATTTACTTTTCAGCTTTTACTTTACCGCAATTACTTTCAAGCATTTCATTTTATGTCTTTTACTTTTAAGTTTTTATTAGCCCTAGTTATGTGTGGTAACTAAATTAGTTATCTGGGTTGTGATGAAATCCAATATCACCGTTTTATAAGGGTTAGATTATAGCTTGGGTAATATAAAGATTTATTTATTGTGTCTTAAACTTAATGCTTTTTCATTAACTGGCCATTAATAAAATTGATCTGGTAAATCTAAATGAACTAGACATAGGGATTTTAGGTTTCAGCCTTAGACTCAATAGCTCACGATCTTCCTTGAGGATAGATAACCCTTTAATAGATTTCCTTACAGAATAGGAATATACCTGTTGGGCGGTGGGTAGCCTTAATTGGAACTTAAACTTAATGAATCCAGATAATTTGATTGACATAGACATATGGTTCAATGGGGTTAAACTGGGTATTTGTGTCTGACCATCGACAAAGGCTTACACATAATTTAGTGTTCCAGGTTAATAAATCAATATATTACCCAACTTTAAGATAACCACTTCATCTTTAAAATGATATTGGAAGAAGAAATCACAACCCTAGATAGTTTTTAATATGAATTTTCTTAAAACCTATTTTCGACAATTTTATTTACTTGCTTTTAAATTTAGAATCGTCACCATTTGAAATCAATCAATCAACTTGTTAGATATTAGTAATCATTTGACCTCATAAAATTAATAGTTTAGATATAAGTCCTTGTGGATCGATATTTTTATACTACTTGAACGATACGTGCGCTTGCGTTATACGTGTGTGTTTACGCCGGTCAGTAACCTACCTCCTAAAGATCAAAACCGACGAACACAATTTTTAAACAATTCACACAAACCCAAAGATCAAATAGCCAATTTATTCTAAGAACAGCTTGAATCAACACTATGAATGTTTAAAGAAATTGAAGAACAAGAGGAAGTTTTCGAAGAGTTACCTTGAAACACTTGAGATCTCTCCTTACTCGGCTTCCGAATGAGGCAAAATGAAGTACCCAAGGCTCTTTTATACATACTACTTGAATTGGCGCAAAAATTCCCACCAAAAACTCCTCGTAATCCACACTAGGGTTTGCAATTGATGACTGGAAAAAGACGGGGAGATAATCTAAGTGTCGAATGAGGAAATATGTCGAATGAAATTATCCATGAACCATCATCTGGTTCAGTCGACCGGGGACATGCCCCAGATGACTCATGTCGAGTCAAATACTGTTATGGAATTCACTCGTAACATATGACAAGTCGAGTGAAATTATTCATGAACTATCATCTGGTTCAGTTGACCAGGGACATCCCCCAGATGACTCATGTTGAGTCAAATAGAGTTATGGAATTCACTCGTAACATTTGACATGTCGAGTGAAATTACTCCTGAACCATCATCTGGTTCAGTCGACCGGGGACATGCCCCAGATGACTCATGTCGAGTCAAATACTGTTATGGAATTCACTCGTAACATACGACATGTCGAGTGAAATTATTCTTGAACCATCATCTGGTACAGTCGACCGGGGACATGCCCCAATGACTCATGTCGAGTCAAAAAGAGTTATGGAATTCACTCGTAACATTCGACATGTCGAGTGAAATTACTCATGCACCATCATCTGGTTCAGTCGACCGGCCATATCCCCCAGATGACTCGTGTCGAGTCAAATAGAATGAAGGAATTCACTCATAACATTCAGCATGTCGAGTAAAATTATCCATGAACCATCATCTGGTTCAGTCGATCGGGGACATGCCCCAAATTACTCATGTCGAGTCCAATACTGTTATGGAATTCACTCGTAACATACGACAAGTCGAGTGAAATTACTCATGAACCATCATCTGGTTCAGTCGACCGGGACATGCCCCAGATAACTCATGTTGAGTCAAATATAGTTATGGAATTCACTTGTAACATTCGACATGTCGAGTGAAATTACTCATGAACCATCATCTGGTTCAGTCGATCGGGGACATGCCCCAGATGACTCATGTCGAGTCAAATACTGTTATGGAATTCACTCATAACATACGATATGTCGAGTGAATTATTTCTGAACCATCATCTGGTACAGTCAACCGGGGGACATGCCACAGATGACTCGTATCAAGTCAAATAGAATGAAGGAATTCACTCGTAACATTCGGCATGTCAAGTAAAATTTCCCATGAACCGTCATCTTGTTCAATCGACCGAGGACATCCCCCAGATGACTCGTATCGACTCAAATAGAATGAAGGAATTCACACCTAACGTTCGATATGTCGAGTGAAATTTCCCCTGAACCATCATCTGGTTCAGTCGACCGGGAACATACCCCATAATGACTCATGCCCGGGTCAGATAGAATTATCAAATTCCTTGTCCATACGACATGTCGACAGTGATACTTGGACTTCTTCTGTTCGTACCAACATGTCGATTGGGAAAATTCCAAAAGCCTTCTACAGTAACGGTCAAGCCAGGGACGCCTCATAGACTCTAGTTGAAAGCAAATGATACCTGAATTCTTCCTCCTAGTCGGTACGATGGGGCGAAGATTAGTTCCGGACCACTGCCAAGATCGTTCGACTTACTCGAAGGTACTCTCCAAGTCTAGGGCTTCCAGACTTAGAAAGTATGGGAAAACTGTACGGGCCAAATTTGGCCCCAGGATAAAATCGATATTTACCCAAGACCAACCACTAAACCTGGAGCCCATTAGCGGATCCAGCCTACAAACAAGATGTCATACAAGGAAGCCTCATGGGCCCAAATCCATAAACATGTAGGGAACCAACGAACACCAGTTACTATAATCGAGAGAGAATCAGAATTCATAAACCATCACCATAAAGTCGACGGTTTCAGAATATAGACAAACGACCATCAGTAATCAGACATAAAGCACATGAGTTAAAACCATCATTCAAGGCGACTCCAACGGGCAGAAGAGGAACCCCACATTAGAGAACCTATAAAAGAAGGAAGCAAAGGAATAAAGAGGACCTTTTGGGCAATACATCTACCTTCAGATAAAATACAATACCCCGCCCTCACGGAAATCAAACTGGGATTGAGGTATCCTTAGACCGTAATCCTTACACCTTCGATTCTTTCGTATTTTGGCTAACTTAAGCATCGGAGTGCCCACGGCTACCACCACACCGGTGGGCAATAACCTCATCGCTCGTTCTACTACCCTTGTTTTCCAGGTTCGTTCATGCCCTTCAACTCATTCTCGATTGTGGACCTCGACCGAAATCAGTATCTACAACAAGTCTTGCCTTGTACTTATCTATTTATTCATCTGGTTCCATCTTCAGTTTAAATATCCATTTGTAACCCAATGGCTTACAACCTGGAGGAAGATCAACCAACTCCCAAGTATGTTCTGTAGGATGGAATGAATCTCACTGTTGATAGCCTCTTTCCATAAAGGTGCCTCCGGCGAAGACATTTCTTCCTTATAACTTTGAGGCTCATTTTCTAACAAGTATGTCAGAAAATTAGGACCCAAACGACTTAGACGTTCTAGCTCTTTTACTGCGTCTAGGTTCGATTGTCTCAACGTTTGCATGTTGATCTGATTCTTGGTCAATCTGATCATTGTCTTTGACAGTATCAATAGTTCTTTTCAGAGACTCTATTCTTTATTTTTCCTTACAATGAAATGTCTCTTCAAAAAATGTTGCATTCCTTGACTCAATTATCATATTTGGATTGATGTCAGGAATCTCATACTTGTGTACCAAGAATCAATTCGCACTAATGTTGTGAGCATATCCAATGAATATACAATCAACAATTTTAGGTCTTATTCTAACCTTCTTAGTTTAGGAACCATCACTTTGGTAAGACACCCCCCACACTTTAGGTATTTGTAGGAAGGTACGTGACATTTCCACAACTCATATGGTGTCTTGTCCAATCTTATGTGAGGAAGCTTGTTCAGAACGTAGTTCGCGGAAAGCAAGGCTTCCTGTAGGCATTGCATTTTTGCATGTGAAACCCGATGATGAGTCTCAGTTGGAGGCACTACCTTTTTAGTTAAGGATATTGCGGGAAACGGTTGTCGGAAGGGAATCGGCATTTCATTAATTTTTATCCGCATGTTTAGCTCCAAGCTCGCTCATTGGACCTCCGTTTTAAAAGCACATTTGGCCTAAAAAACCCAGAACCATTTAACCTTGGCCCAAACCCACTCACCAAACCAACACAACACATAGCCCACCACACTTGGCCCGCACGCCCAAGGCCCTCAAAATACAACCCAATTAAATTAAATTTAATTAAATGATGTAATTGAATTAAATAAAATAATTAAACCATATACCAAATTAAATAAAACAAATAAAATCTAAATAATCACCTACCAAAATAATAAAAATACTTACCCAAATTAAAGAAATTGCATGCCTAATTAAAATCAATCATAACCATTAAAAATATTGTATTCCTAATCTAAACCAATCAAATATTTAACCTTCCTAATCATCACCAAAATTTGTCCCCCATCAAATATATATTTTCCTTTTGTGACCTAATTAGATATTACAAATCCCTATCCTTGCAAACCCTAATTGACAACTATAAAACACCACTAAATCAACCATATTCTAGAGACTATTGACGGCACTTCAACCAAAAAAGAAAAGCAAACCCTCTCCTCTCTCTTAAATCCCCCACGACAACAAACACAAAAACCATGAAACCCTAAACAACCTCATTCAACAGCCCCTAACCCTCACAAAGAACCTTCACGACGTCTTCATGCCTTCACGAATTACACACACAGACCAAATAACTCACAACCTTCACGCCACAACAAGCCTCACGCTGACCAGCCCTGTTCACGCCATCTGCTCTCAGCCACTCATCACCCCCTTCGACAAAGGCAGCACCCTGCATGCGAACAAGACACACGTGAACCCTTATTACAACACATGCATGGCCCTCAACCTTCACGCCCTCCTCACTCAAACGCAGATAAGCCACTTCACTATAGCCCTCACTAAACACGCATCTCACACTCACCCTCCACTCACGCTAATCTTCAGCACACCAAAGCCTCGCCACCTTAAACAAACCAGCCACTTCACTCGCCCCTCAATAGCCATGAAGACACTCACTGCCGCAAGATAAATCATAAACAAACACGGCCCCTCACCCATTACATGAGCCAACCCTAACGCACATAACCTGCCCCTTTAACCATTCAAAGAACCTCACGCAAACTGCCCAATTAACGCAACTGCACAGCCCATACTACCGAAACTGCACTGTCCAGAAACTTTCCTTTTTTTTATCACCGAAAAACACCTTAAAATAGTCCCTAAAATCCTTAAAACAGTAAAAAAAAAACTGGCACTTAAAGCCTCCTTAAAATCACAAAAACAGCAACCCAAACCACCCCCAAAAACACAAAAACAGTGACTTTGTAGACCTGAAACAGTGAGCAGCGAACGGCAGCAAAACAGTGGCAAAACGGAGTCAAAACAGTAGCTTGAGCAGCGAAACAGCAAGGTAAAACGCAAACCAGTGAACCAGAAAAGTTGTGGAGTGTAGCTCTTGCTCTTCCGACGGCCGTGAAACGCGAGTCCAAAGTCGACATAAAAGGTTAGACCTGAGGGTACCTTTCACACTTGTTTTTTTTATTTGATTTTTATTGATACTTTTAATTGTGTTTTAATTATTTATTGAATATTGTTTGCATGCGATGTGTGTTATGGCCATTGATTAAAACGGAAAATATGTCGTCTCTCGTGGTATATAGGATGGAAACCCAGACGTAAATTTCGTATCCGATTCCGAATGGACGGTAGTGCGGTCTGTACTTGGGATACAACTCCACGTACCACTTGAGTAACAGCGTATATTTCGCTTTATGTTATTTTGATTATTCTCACTTTATTATTCCGTCTTTTAATTTCCGCATGTTATTTATTTATGTTATGATGTGATCGAGCGCATGGGCTTAGTAAGTGGAATGAAAGATCCCCTATGGGGAAGGGTAAAGCCCTTTACCACGATGCTTTGCCGCGCCGGTTGATGTGTGTTCGGTTGAATGCAAGACACGTTCAATCGGACGTATTAAGTTTGATATGATTGTCTTTATTTTTTGTATGTATGATGCAATCGAGCTCATGGGCTTAGTGAGTTAGTCCAAAGGTCCTCTATTTGAGAGACGAAGAGCCTAAAAGGCCACCTTTGTGACACTACTTCACCGCGCCGGACAAAGTGTGTTTGGGTTGAATGTACGTTCAATCGGGCATACGAAGTCCTACACTTTATTGTCTTTATTTCATTATTGTGATGTGACGCGCATGGGCTTAGTATGTTGGTCTAAAGGTCCTCTCTTTGAGAGACAAAGAGCCCCAAAAGGCTACCTTTACGGCAGTACTTCGCCGCGCCCCTTTATTTTGTTGTTTAGTATGACGTTTTCTTACATGACCATGCATCATCTCACATTGCGCATGAGCTTAGTATGTTGGTCTAAAGGTCCTCTCTTTGAGAGACAAAGAGCCTAAAATGCCACATTTACGGCAGTACTTTGCCGCGCCCCTTTTATTTAGTTATTCGCTTCATAACGTCTTTTTGAAAATTCATGCATCATATTGCATTGCGCATGGGCTTATCAAGTGAGATTAAGGGTCCTCCACTTTGAGGGGTGAAAATGCTTGAAAGCTACCTTTGCTACAATGATTTGCCGTGCCCCTTAATCTGTTGTTATGTACGAGAACTCATATATTCATCTGTTCATGTATGTGTCATGTCGTTTACTGTATTTTGGAGGTCACTGCTATAACCCCGTTCGAACGCGTTCCGAAACGCCGCATGAACGCATGTTTTCTGTCTGGTCCCGTTCGAACGCGTTATCAAACGCTATACGGACGCGAACCTTCTGTCTACCGTTCGAACGCGTTTACGAACGCTACACGAACGCGAATACACTGAATTGAGTCATTTTCATCACATGTGCGTCTGTGTCTATATCTATCTTCTTTTGCACCACGTCATAACATGCTCACTTTAATGCCTAATTGCATCCCTAAGCGTCTTTTTGCATTACGTACTTAGTTGACTCCTTTATTTGTGCATGGACATGTAATGGCTATTTGTTGAAATCAAATGTTCGCCATTATTTGATTCGCCTTTATGTGTGCTTGTGTGGTTAGTGTGTGCTTGTGTTTCCATGAATACAATATGCCAATGAAGTTGTATGTTCGTTGCTACTTTGATGTACTTTCAAGCATGTAATCTTAGATGTGAAATATATGCAAATTTAGGTGTAAGTTTTATTTTTGCGCATGTGGATTTAGAAGCATGATACTCTTGGAAATAAGTGTTACTTAAGCTGGATTAAATTATTACACAAATTCTTTCATTACAAGTGACATAAGTAAGGGACCATTCCGAACCCAACGGTTTGAGGTCTTCCCTTGCGAGGGGTGAGTGCGGCCTTAAATCTCATTTTCCCGGTTCACACCGGGTGGCGACTCCATTATTCTCCGGTTTAGTCCCTCGTGGCTACTCCGTACTCCCGACCGGGCCGCTAGCCCGGGACAGCATGCGTCGCCCAGTTCCTGTGTCCCCACACTTCCCCCATAATTTCTGGGGTAAACCAGATCTTGTCAACATGGCGTTCATCATTTCCTTCAACGTTCGGTTTTTGCGCTCAGCAATCCCATTTTATTGAGGCGAATAAAGAGCAGTGGTTTCATTAATAATTTCATGATTGGAACAATATTCACCAAATGGTGACACATATTCACCACCTCTATCACTCTTGATTCTCTTGATTTTCTTGCCAAGTTGATTTTCAACTTCGTTCTTATAGTGTACAAAGCTCTCAATAGCTTCATCTTTGCTCCTCAGCAAATACACATAACAGAATTTTGTGCTATCATCGATAAAAGTAACAAAATACTTTTTACCGCCTCTTGTTTGCACAATATTCATATCACACACGTCAGTGTGTACAAGTTCCAAGGGTTCAGAACTTCGTTGTATGGAATGAAATGATGTTCTATGCATTTTTGCTTCAACACATGTCACACACTTATATTGCCTATCAATTGTAAATTTAGGTATAAGGTCCATGTTAATTAATTTACGCATTGTATCATAATTAACATGTCCTAACTTCTCATGCCATACATTTTGTGACTCAATAATATAAGCAGAAGTTGTAGCTTTATTAATAGCACCGTGTCGATTAACTGTCATTACATTGAATTTGAAAAGACCCTCAGTGAGGTATCATTTTCCTACATACACATCGTTTTTTATCAATACAAATTTATCAGAAAAAAATACAAGCTTAAAATCAGCCTTGCTAAGGAGATGGCCCGAGACCAAGTTCTTCCGAATATTTGGAACATGCAATACATTCTTCAATGTAAGCTCCTTTCCGGATGTCATCTTCAGAACCACTCTAAAGGTAGACGAGTTTTCCATTGTCAGATGATCGCCACTATCGACCTTCTTATATGAGGAAAACATCTTGCTATCTGCACAGCTATGATGAGTAGCCCCAGTGTCTACCCACCATTCTATCGGATTCCCAACCAAGTTGGCTTCAGTTACCACTGCTGATAGGTTCATCTCTAAAATCTCTTCAATCAGCTGCTCATCTTCAGTGACATGAGCCTCATTTTTCTTTTTCTTGCCATTGTCCTGAGACTTCTTATTTCTGCAGTCCTTTGCCATATGGCCGCTCTTTCCATAATTGTAGCACTTTCCCTTGAACTTCTTGTTAGCTTGGGAAGAATCACATTCATTGTTCTTTCTCTTCTTGCTACCCTTTACACCTTTGACAATGTTGGCCTTAGACTTCATGGTCTTGTAGCTGGCCTTCTCGGACTTCATGTTGTCCTCTTCGATCCTTAGTCGAACTCCAAGGTCTTCAAGGCTCATCTGTTTCTTTTTATG
Source organism: Zanthoxylum bungeanum (assembly GCA_019454045.1). Classification (NCBI taxonomy): domain Eukaryota; kingdom Viridiplantae; phylum Streptophyta; class Magnoliopsida; order Sapindales; family Rutaceae; genus Zanthoxylum; species Zanthoxylum bungeanum. The sequence goes on from SKCR01022829.1 coordinate 26,420, forward strand.
TTTCAGATAGCTCCTGAAGTCCTTCCATGATGGAGGCAACTTTTCACTGATGGTGGCAATTTGAAACGTCTCACAGAGTTTCATCCATTCATCCAATACTTCATGAATGATCAATTGCAGTTGACCCAACTGATACATTATTGTTCTTGAATCTACCATTTTGTAGTCCATGAACCTACCCACGACAAATTTCTTTTGCCCGGCATCCTCGATTTTGTATTTCTTCTCGAGATATTCCCAGAGAATCTCCGCATAAGTCATGTCTTGGTACACATTGTACAGGGTATTGTCAAGTCCACCCAAAAGGTAGTTCTTGCATAAGAATTCGTCATAAAACCATGTCTCTTCTCGCGGTTGCTTGGTTGTTGCCGATTCACTCTGCACATTATCCGGAGGATCTTTGAGGTACTTAGCCAACTGGAGAGTTGTTAGGTAGAACAACATTTTGCTCTGCCACTGTTTAAAGTTTGCCCCACCAAACTTTTCCGGCTTTTCTCCATGAGAGACCGGTACTGTGATGTTTCTGCTAGCCATGCGTAATTGGAAAAACCAACAGAGATCAATAAGTCTAAAGACAAATTGCACAACGATCAACAAATGATCTTGTTCAAGTGATATACCAAGTATCCACTCGTTGTTCTATTGGACGGTAGTACCAATAAACACAAGTCCTTGAATTTCGACCAAGGTTCCTTATGAAAATTAAATAAAGGAATATTATCAGAGGACAAGAGGGGTCCGGAGTAACCACTTAAATCCTTGACCACTTAGGCTCTATCGCCTTTTTGACAGAATATCCTTTAAACACTTCTTTAATAGAATCTCTTAGCAATTCAAAACTTAGTATTACACTTTTAATTTTACAAAACAATATTCGATATTTATAGATATATCTATTTGTGTCAATCAAGATTGGATGGAATTACTTGTGTATGATTATACTTTAAATTCTTAATCAAGTATGCAACACACAATTAATTTTCAACTTTATCACTATGTGTATGCTTGTGATAATTGAACACTCTAATAATAACTTAAATCTATACTACCAATATTATTGTGATTCAATATATGATTTACTAAGTTAATATTGTGATTAATTAAATTAATCTAAGTCTTTTCAATTTAGAAACAATTCCAGGACTTAGTTCGTTAGTGTCACGTTCGTATCTACCTTCGAACGAGACTGTCCGGTGTGTGCACGTTCGTGTTACATTCGAGAACGCGTTCGAATAAAGTGTTCCAGAGAGTTCACGTTCGTGGAGCGTTTGAGAACGCATTCGAATGAAATATTCCTGAGAGTTTACGTTCGTGTTGCGTATAAGACACATTCAAACATTTTAAGTCAGATGGCTTGCATTCGATTTGCGTTTGAAGACGCGTTGGAACGTTCTTAGGCAGAAGGCCTGCGTTCAAGTTGCGTTTAAAGACGCGTTCGAACATTCTTACGAAAATTCAGATTTTAGCCTTTACGTTCATCGGACATTCGAAAGCCCTTACGTATTTTTCATGCACATGCTATATTTTCCAAAAAATTATCTTATCTAAGTATGCGAATTACTATCTAACAACACTAATTTGATAAGTTCTTAAGATTGTTGGTGGATTAATGTCATTGAACGGAAAATTAACATGCAACCAAACATATCAAAACCAGAAAGGCCAACCAAACTATTTAAAACCCTAAAACTTGAAACAAGAAGAAAACCTGGTAAATTATGAATTCAGTGATCCAAGTCGAGATATATCTCTGTTCTTAAGAACTTACTAGCTCTGTCTCGGTGCTCTACGGGCTTTGTGGCTAATGTTCTCCCATGATAACTTTGATTCCTCTTCTTCAAGTGGCACTTCTTAAGAAGATCTTGAACTTGGAAATAGAAGAACTCTCTCTTGACTCAAAATAATAATATAAGACTCTATAATTTCGGATTAATTATTATCTGCTTTAAAAGAACAAGAAGGCTACCTTATAAAGGCATGGAATGGTGTCTTAAGGGCACCCTTAGGATTGGGGTGCAACCCTCCAAAATGTTATACCCCTCTCATGCACCACTTGGAGCTTAGAGGTATGTTCTTTTAAGTTGGAAGACATGTCCCTACAAATATATACCCTTCAAAAGGGGTACCAACCAAAGAACATGTCCCTCCTCCATCATATCTTAATATTAGAAGAATTTACAGCAACGACATCATTTCAAGTTGTGTTCCGTTTTTTTTTTCATGGAAAATTATGAAAATAAATAAAATGTTGTCCAAACTCCATTGTAAATTTATATATGAAATATGTAACAATTTTAATGTTGTTGAGGTCAGATATTTTTGGGTAGTTCTCAATTCTATGTAGGCAAGGTGTCTCTCGCACCTCCGATCTCACTCGTACGACCTCTATGAGTGAAGGACACATGAGAACCTATAAGGCCAACTACATGCGATCGATGAGCATATAAAGACTCATCTTTAAGGAAGATATGGGCAATAATTGTTGAATAATACATATATTTAATTCCCATAATTATCTCTGAAGAGATTGAAATCATGGACACCAGTGACTGTCATAATGGAAGTTGTCATGTTTGGGAGTGGGATATAACTGTCCACAATCCATCTCTTATTTAAGAAGAATGCATTGTTATGAGAGGCGTGTTTATGTTCACTATTACGAAAACACTACTAGACAGACAATTTATATTTAAGGCCTGTTGATAGGGATTTCTGCGACTAAGGTATCTGAATAGTTCGGCAAGGGCAGAGAGGGAATTTCCTATTTTTAAAAGATCAGATGTTCAGATGTATTAGTCAGTCATCGGACAGTCAGAGAGTTCGAACATTTCCTTCTCGGAACCGGCCGACCAAAGGACACAGCATGACACAGATTTCAGAGACCGACAACATCAGAGTCAAGGCCGACCACAATAGACCAGAAGCTCGATTTGGTCTTATCTTACCTCTTGGAACAGGCGGATAAGCTCGGATATTATGGGCTAGGACAGGAACAGTTTGGGCAGATCGGCAGATCATTTGTCCGACCTTCTGAACACTGAGATGTGATCGGGGTATTTCAGACTTTTCCTTGTGACATATATCTCCGCTTGAGATCTTTCCAGGCTGGCATCATTATTATTGTGTGTGGCAGTGAGGAATACAGGGTGATGTGACAGGCCGTCAGACGGTAGGTTTGCTTTCGGCGACGATAGTCTTGGGGCAGAGAGCCCGTCAATCAGTCGGAGATCATGTCGGTGTTGTTATTGAGGCATGGTAACAGTGTTGTAAATCTGGAGTATATAAAGAGAAGTTGAATTCATTTGTAGGGGATGAGAATATAGATAGCGAAATTTATAAAAGATGATGAGCACCTCTTATAAAAACTTGAAAGGCAAACAACTCGGTTTCGTTTAGACCTCTCTCCAAACAAGTCGGCTGAGTTAGTTTTCGTAATAAAAACAACCCCCACCACTCTCATTGTCAACTTTGCGTGTTCTTTTTGCCTTTTATCGCGTTTGCCTTTGGTCTCCCCATAACCAAACAAATTCAAGGTTGAAGGAGGATTGTCTCGGGAGGGTTATCTCAAAACTGCCTCTGGGATGAAAATCACCCGTCAACAGTTGGCGCCGTCTGTGGGGAAATAGCAAAAAGCAACTTGCGTAGTAAGACGATGGTAGAAGGTGGAAACCATGGGTCGTTGGAGAGTTCAGCAGCATAATGGTTTGGGGAAATGAGGGAAGAAGCTGGTCACAACGGAAAAAGAAAAGAGTTCGCAAGAAGAAGGAAGGCTGACAGTAGTGGGATAGATATGGGAATGAATGCCCAAGGAATTGCGGGCAGCAATGGCTTTCTTTTTTGGGTTGTAGAATGGAATGTAAGAGGGTTGGCCAACGATCGCCAATTAGGACTGAGTTGTAGAATGAAATGTAACATTGTGGATGGGTGACGTTTGCCGGCCGTAGCAGAACAAGTCCTTCCGGGAGCATGTGCCATACTTGTTCGGCCTGCCAGAGTCCTCAGTTCCACAGGTAGATAGTGTTAAAGGATCAATCAAGGAACTAGTCGGCTGAGGGCAGAGAACGGCATCCGTCGGGGCCCTCTCCATTCAACGCAATTGCCTCTGCGAGTGATAGGAAATGAGAAAAAGCACACGGGGCGGGCCACAGTGAGTCAGAACAGAAGACCTCTGCTGGGCTTCCAGACTTGCTTGGAAATGATCTTGGAAAGCTCGGTTTGGGGAATTCCTGTCGACATGGTCTGGAAGCAAGCTCTGACTAGAAGATGTGTCGGATTGCCAAGATAAGAACCATAAGATTATTGTAAAAGTCTCTCTTAAAATGACCCGCAAAGAGTTGCAAGAATGGCACTAAGTCCCTTGAATATGGATACAACTTTCTATTTGAATTAAGAAACTTGTCCTCTTTACTTGTTTGCTAATTGAATGTGAAAGTTATGTTCATTATTCTTGGGATGTGCTCGATGTGAAGGGGTGATAGGTAGTCGGGAAAGGCACCAAGCCCGTGGCACGAGAATCTCGGGTGTCATTATCAAACCTCCGGGCGGAAGTATGCCGACCTAGCTCCTTTCACCTTTGAGGATCCAGAATGCATCAAGGGATGAGGTACATGTGGGAAAAGCGCGAACCCATCACGGCACGCCAATCCCAGGTGTCATTATCAAACCCCCGAGGCCAAAGCGTTACTACCCCATGACTCGCATCTTTGAAAAGTAGCTCGGGTAAACCGGACCCAGTGAGGTGTTTTCCTCTGCGAGTTGGCTGGTGAATCCCGCTGAGAACCATCGGAGCACATGGCATGGGGACGGAAGAATGGCCTTCATGACCATTGTGGTCCCGGGTAAACCGGACCCATGGAGGTTTCTTCCCATGTGAGTCGGTTGGTGAGTCCCGTTGAGAAACACCCAAGGGATGGCGCACACGGGGTGTCTTCCTCCCCCATGGGGTATCTGCCGAACCGCCTCGGATCAGGAGAAGCATGGCATGATGATTTTTCTGCCCTCATAGAGCTTGCAGACTCCAGAGCCGCCCAGCATGAGGAGGTTACTGCCCTCAGGGTCTCGGCCGCTCACCGATCTGTAGCCTGGCTAGTCGGGACGCTGAGTTGTAAGATTCAGAATTGTGTTTTGGGAGGCACCAGACAGGTCGCTGCCTCGGGGCACCCGAGTTGTTATTCTTTTCGGGTTTGTGTGGAGTATGTGCTAAGTCACCTCCATTTTGTTAACTTTATCTTGTTCCATTTTTGTTTTTCGCCAATGCCCGATAAGGGGACTCCCACGCCGAGATCCGCATAGCCTCAAAGGTTGAAAATCTTCCCTTGTGTAAGTCTCAGATGTTCCACCAGCTTAGGGCTCAATTCGTTCCATCGATGCTTTATTCCACCAGCTCGAGGCTGGATTCGTTCTGTCGATGCTTTATTCCACCAGCTCGGGGCTGGATTCGTTCTGCCGATGCTTTGTTCCACCTGCTCGGGGCTAGATTCATTCTGCCGATACTTTGTTCCACTTGCTCGGGGCTGGATTCATTCCGTCGATGCTTTATTCCACCTGCTCGGGGCTGGATTCGTTCCGCCGATGTTTTGTTCCACCTGCTCAGGGCTGGATTCGTTCCGTTGATGCTTTGTTCCACCTATTCGGGGCTGGATTCGTTCCGTCGATGCTTTGTTCCACCTGCTCGGGGCTGGATTCGTTCCGCCAATGCTTTGTTCCACCAACTCGGGGTCGGGTTACGCCCCACCGAGATCGTGTCGTCGGCATTGGGACGGAGCATTCTCCCATGACCGGATCTTTGCTGGTCTGGGGAGGTAACATTCCCTCAAAGCCAAGTATTTCTTCAACTCGGGATCGGGATACGTCCCACCGAGCTTGTATCATCGGCATCGGGAATGAACATTCCCTCATGGTCGGATCCTTGTTGGACTGGGGAGGTAACATTCCCCCAGAGCCGAGTGTTTCTTCAATTTGGGGTCGGGTTGCATCCCACCGAGTTCATATCACCGGCTCGGGGATGGAGCGTTCCCCTCTTGGTCAGATTCGAATTGGTCGGGATCAAAGTTCCTCACCACATTCAAATTCAGAAGGCAAGTTAAGCAAGTTACGTGCAGAAAATAAGCTAAGTATGGAAATCAGTAAATGAGACATACAAAATATATTACGTAGAAAAGTTACGATTGTTATTACAAAAAATGGAGAGTATATTGTTTAAAGTTTACATGGGGCCCCCTTCGGGTTACCCTCTTTAATTAGCCCGCACAAGGGCAGTTGTTTCTTTTTGGATAGGTCCGGATGGCTGGATGTCAGATACGGGCCCGGTAGGAGGTACCTCAGTTTCGATTTGGGAGGCAAGAACCAAGAGGGGCTTCCAGTTCGGCTTCAGGCACTTCAGGGGGAGGGGAAGGAGGACATTGGCATGACAGATAAAGGTTCGGGGTCCTGGATTTCCTCCAAATGATGGGGAACTAACTCGAGAAATTTCTCCTCCGAAAGCTCCCATTTGCAGAACCGGATGGCAGCATGAATGGGTCTCATGTCTATGTCGGGCATCACAATCGGAATAAGTTGAGCGCAGTTGCCAACCCCCTCAAGCCTGATTTTCTCATGCTCGTCCTCTAGTTGGGTTTCTTTCTTTTTCAGCTCTCCACAAGCCCGATCTCTCTCTTCAGTCATTGCCTTCAGCTTAGATTCAACACTTGCCACCCCCACCTCAGGCGTTTGTTTTCCTCCTCGGTGGCCTCCATTTTATTCTTGGCAAGGGCTGAGGCATTGCGGAATGACTCATTCAGGGAGATAGCCTCGGCCGCGGTCTGCTCCAGAATTTTGATTGTCTCCTCCTTCTTGGCTAGCTCGGCCTCCCGCTCCGTGATTTGGCTTTGAAGCCTATATACTTGGCCCCCCTCGGACAAGGGACTCAGGATCAAGTCCTTGTTCCGGGCCATCATATAGTTAGCCTGTAGAAAGGAAAAGAAGAAATCAGATTCCAATTGAGTAAAAACGAAGAGCGGAAGAAGGAAATCATGATTACATCAGCCATCCCGGTGCAGAACCCGGTAATCACATCCTTATGGGAGACGTCCTCTTATTTCGGGATCTTCTCAAGGGGCACTGCTTCAGCTAGCTAATTGAATGCTGGCACCAGATGAGAAGTGGTCTCTCAGACCTTTTCGTTGAGGTCATCCACCCCCAGCATCGCAACACCCTTTCTGGTTTTGGGAGAGGCCCCGACAGTTCTCTCTCCCCACGAGCAGCGGACCTTCTAATCAAAGGCTGTTCATCCTCATCCTCCTCTTGAAGCTCGGTTGCTCCTTCTCCGAGAGAGCGTCGGCGTTTGTTCACCGGTCTAGAGGAGCCAGAAGTGGGTCGGACAGTTGTGCTCGGAACCGCCCTAGCAGGAGAAAATGAAGGTTGTACCGATGACCGAGCAACCAGTTTAGTTTTTCTTTGGCCTTCGTGGGAATCGAAGTGGTCAACCGTCTCTGAGAACTCCCAGATTCGCTCGACATAGTCCTCTTTATTTCACCTTGGAGCCGCTCAAGGAATTTGGGTTGTTGCGACATTCCTGCAAAACACAAGGCAAAGATCATGGTCAATTTTCGAATTCTGATAACTTCATTCACATTTTGGTTGAGCACGGAGAATCCATTTGAAGGTTAGTTGGAAGCTGCCTAACCACCCCGGGGCTTGTGGGGTGCGCTCCGAATGAGGCCCGACTCCACAAAGGTCGCGTTATTAAGTACTTTCTTCCAACGACTGGCGAGACTTCGAGCCATCATGATCCTAGATCGGACTTCATTGGTGACCTTGTGAGGATTCCTCCAGCAGGCTGAGAAGGATTGGAGGGTTAGTACTATCACAAAATTAAGGAAAATAAGCTAAGGGTTCGGTTCCTAACCTCCCGCTCTGAAACATCTGGGACCTCTATCTCATCTGAGCACGTAGGCCAAGTTCGTCCCCAGTCGCCTACAGCCCAGAACCAATGGTCTTTAAAATTTTTGTTGGTTTGGGGAAGGTCTTTGATGAGGACAGAGGCATCGGCGTATGAGGAGAGGTAGTACCAACTGTGATGGGATCTGGGGTTAGCCTTCAATTTGTATAGCCTTTTCAGCTCTTCGAAGGTCGGTTCTCCGAGGCCTGCCTTGTGCCTAATCACATACAAGCTGGCCAGTATTCTCCAGCTATTCAAGTTTAATTGGCAGTGGGCAATCTCCATCTTGGCCAGCATCCCCGCAAAGTATGGTTGAATGGGAAGCTGAAGACCGCATTCGAAGAATGAGGGAAAAAGAGCCACCGAGTCGGAGTCAGGTTGGCTTGCGCGCTCAAGCAGACCAGGGACCTCAAGAGCAATATCAATTAGGATTCTGTACTGATGGCGGAGTACGCCCAAGGCCTCTTCCGTAATGGTGGAAGGTTGGTTCATGTCCAAGTTAGAATAGTCTAATTCGCCCGGTTCAGAGTCCTTCTGAGGAATTATATAGTGGTAAGTATCATTCTCCTCTTGAGATGGGGTTGGGGTGGTATCCAATTCCTCTAGGTTGGGAGATCCCGAGCTGGAGGAGGATTCTTCAGCACGATGAGGTTGAGGTTTTGCAGGCTTAGCTAAAGAGGATTCAACGTCAGACATTCTTGACAATCGCAGTGGATGAGAAGGTCAGCTAGTGGTTAGTTCGAAACACAGCGGTCTTGAAAAGCTACTCTGACTTCCAAGAACCTAGGCCTAAAGTCTCTAAATGTCCTCATAATGGCCACACGCAACAAATCTCTTCCTAAAACACCATACCAAACACAAAACACAAAAAACCTGAAACACATACATCTTACCCCAATATCCATCCTCCAACCAGAAAACATATACATGCTACACTCAGCACCCAACCCGAAACATGCTTTACAGCACAGAACAATGAGGTTAACATGCCAGAAGAAATGAAGAACAAGCAATAGCAGGTAAACAAACATCTGCAAGCAACAAACAACTATGGTAGAATGCAGTGAATGAAAAGAGAGGGGTCGAACAGGAACTTACTTGGTGTGAGATGATGTGTTGGCAGTTGATTTGGCCGGAATGGAAGGCTGCTGGTCTCAGGGATGAAGAAGCTCTTGCACTGTGAGAAGTTATATTTTCGTAAAAGAGAGAAATAAGTGTTGTTTCGCATTCTTATAGTCAGCTCGGGCATTTTTTGGCCGTCGGATCGATGGAAAGCCTCGGATATGCGCCGCGTGTTGCCTTCAGGCTTCATCTTCTCAGAACGGGATGAACGATTGAGATTGAAAGGCCTTTGGTTGCCTCGAGAATAGTCGATTGATTTGGTTTTTTGGCAAGAAGACCATGGGTTCTTGACAAGTGGCACGCTCAGGTTAAACCCTAAAGGTGATTTGATGGGCATTTAAGGAGATGTGATGGCTTGCGGTTCTCGAGGGACAACTACCGGAAGGGTAAAAGGGGTATTTGATTCAAGATGAGGAGTCGTTTCGAAAGATATCAGAATCTTCATTGGCCGAGAACATTGAGGCCGAGGTTGTTTCCTGTTTTGTTCCTTGAACCGACCACCGGTTGATTGATGTCACACTTCTTATCTTTGTAATTCCCGGCACCAACTCGTACATTCGTTGGAACCGAGAACTATGGGACAGATGTTGATGGAGATTTCTGCGACTAAGGTATCCGAACAGTTCGGCAAGGGCAGAGATGGAATTTCCCATTTTTGGAGGATCAAATGTTCAGATGTATTAGTCAGTCCTCGGACAGTCAGAGAGTCCGAATATTTCCTTCTCGGAACCGGCCGACCAGAGGACACAGCATGACACATATTTAAGAGACCGCAACATCAGAACCGAGGCCGACCATAGTAGACCAGAAGCTCGGTTTGGTCTTATCTTATCTCCTGGAATAAGCGGATAAGCTCAGATATTCTGGGCCAGGACGGGAACAGTTTGGGCAGATCGGCAGATCGTTTGTCCGGCCTTCTGAACACCGAGATATAATCGGGGTATTTCGGACTTTTCATTGTGACATATATCTCCGCTTGAGATCTTTCCAGGCTCGCATCATTATAATTGCATGTGGCAGTGAAGAAGACATGGTGATGTGACGGGCCGTCAGACGGTAGGTTTGCTTTCGGCGACGACAGTCTTGGGGCAGAGAGCCCATCAATCAGTCAGAGATCACGTGGGTGGTGTTATCGAGGCATGGTAACAATGTTGTAAATCTGGAGTATATATAGAGAAGTTGAATTCATTTGTACGAGATGGGAAAATAGATAGCGAAATTTATAAAAGATTATGAGCACCTCTTGTAAGAACTTGAAAGGCAAACACCTCGATTTCATTTAGACCTCTCTCCAAATAGGTCGGCCGAGTTAGTTTTCGTAATAAAAACAACCCTCACTTTGTGCCCGTGGACGTAGGTAGGACTCGCTCCGTCGAACCACGTTAAAACTCTCCTTGTCGACTTTGTGTGTTCTTTTTGCCTTTTATCGCGTTTGCCTTTGGTCTCCCATAACCAAACAAATTCAAGGTTGAATGAGGATTGTATCGGGAGGGTTATCTCGAAACTACCCATTGGATGAAAATCACCTGTTAACAAGGCTCTTATTCATCATTAAACACTGACTTCAGCATCAGAATGATATAATCGGAAACTCAACCGAGGCATGACAGAAAGCTTCAATCGAACTATCTTTACTAGAAACTAGAGGATTGGTGTTGAGGTCGATTCTCCACTTCACAGAAGTTCCAAGTGCCGAACGCCCGAGCTCATGTACTCGGTACTAGAAACTAAGGGACTAGTGTTGAGGTCAGATATTTTTAGATTATTCTCAATACCAATTGGTATCCTAAGTAGGCATGGTGTCTTTTGCACCTCTGATCTCACTCGTATGACCTTTACGAGGGCCGACCACATGAGAACATATGTGACCGATGACATATGACTCATATGGACAAGCATATAATGACCCACTTTAAAGGGAGATGAGATATGGGTGATAACTGTTGAATAGCACATGCATTTGTGAAGTAATTCTTATTGAGCTCGAATCAAGGACACTAGATATAACAAGTGTAATTCTTATTATAATGATTATGCTAATGTCGTTTGTGAAGTCAAATAATGTTATATCAATGTTTTATATATATTAAAATAGCTCAACTCATATGCACAATCCATTTATGAGTATATAGTTCATTTTTACGAAAGTTTTTCTTAATTTAGTTTAAACGGCCCTCATTTTATTAAAATGAAGAATGACTCATTGTGAATTTAATATATTTTGTTGATGGGGATTTCTGCGGCAAAGGTTTCTGAACAATTCGGTAAGGGCAAAGAGGGAAGTTCCACTCATCCAGAGGACATAGCATGATTCAGTTCTTCAAGACCGGCAACGAATGAGCCGAGACCGACCACAATAGCTTGGTAGCTCGGTTCATTTCTAATCACTCCAGGATCGGGATTGATAACTCGAATATTGTGGATCAGGTCGAAAGTTACGGGGGCATATCAGTTCGTTATATGACCGACCTCTTGAGGACCGACGTGGGATCGGAACAACTAGATTTTTCCCTCCAAAACTCTCACATTCGAAATTCAACAGGCTGTCATTATTAATGAAAAAGTCTGACAATGCATCTATAATGCGTGATGTGACAGGAATTCAGAGGGTATATCTTACTTTCGGCGATAGCAGTTTGGGGAAGGGAACCTGATAAATCACCAAAATCCGCAGACCTGTAGGGCTGGCATCACAAAGATATGGGAACAGTGCCATGTATTGAATAGTATATAAGGGAAGGTTGATCACATATGTAAGGGTTACAAAATTTTCCATTTGAGAACTACTTGTAAGAAATAGCACAACTTGCTCGGTTTCATTAGACCTTCATTAAAACAGGTCGGTCGAGCTCGGTTTAGTAATAAAAGAACCTCCCACCCTGCTCTGTGACCGTGGACGTAGGCTGGACAAGTTCCACTGAACCACGTTAAACCTTTTCTTTTCGATTTCTTGTGTGTTTCTTGTTTTTCGTCAAATTTGTTTTTGTTCATCCCGTAACCAAATAAATTCAAGGTTGATGGAAGGTTGTCTCGGGTGTGTTATCTCGAAACTACCTTTTGGACGAAAATCGTCCGTCAACAGTTGGCATCGTCTGTGGGGAGAGAGCAAAAAGCAATTAGCGTGGTAAGACGATGGCAGAAGATGGGAATCATAGGTCATCAGAGAGTTCAACCATAGAGTGGATGGGAAAAATTGAGGAGATCATGAGAAAAGATAAGGATGAGCATCAGACACTCATGAAAGCCATGTTGGAGAAGTTGGAAAGGCTGGAAAAAGAAAATAATGAGAGGTTGGAGGCTGGTCCAAGTCGGAGGAGAAATAGATAGCGGAAGGGAAAAAGGTGGTAGACTTGAGCGGTGACAATGAATCTGGGAGGAATGAGCCACAGAGGCTGAGGTCAGTGGTGATAGTGAGAGCCCCGCCAATGGAAAGAACGTGGGGAAGAAGAAGTGAGGCAAACGTTGAAGTCATCAAGTAATAGCCCACGCTCCAAGAAGGGAGAAAGTATGAGATATGGGAGAGGGGAGCGAAAGGTGTCTAGCCATGGTGTGCATCGTGATCGGGGCAACAGACATGAAGATGTTCGGGGGAGGCAATATGATGATAGTGATAACCATATGAAAGCTTGGTTTAGAAAAGAAATGAAAAATTGGGAGGAAAATCTAAAGGTGGATAAAGGGGATGGTCATGACGGAGAGATAGCCTCTCATTTTACAGAAGAAATCTTGTTGGCAGAATTTCCTAGGCGGTTCACATTGTCATCAATAAATATATACAGGGGTCACACCGATCCTAAGTCTCACATTGAGAGTTTTGTCCTGCTAATGGAAGTATAGTGAATGGTGGGAGAAGCCATCTGCAAGGTGTTCCCTTTGACCCTGGGTGGACCCGCAATTCTGTGGTTCAGAAGTTTGACTCCATGGAGCATCGATAGTTTCACACAACTCAGGAAATCATTCATTCGGCATTTCAAATGAGCGTGTGTCCCAAAAAAGACAATAGGAGAGTTGAGGTTGATGAAGCAGATGGATGATGAGCCCCTGAAGAGTTTTATTGAAAGGTACCACAATTTGGTGCTCGAGGTCGGGGCCTATGAGTCAACGAAGGCTCTGGAAAGTCTTAAAGGGGCCCTAAAGATTGGAAGATTGTGGACTCACTTGAGGTTTCAGGACGTACCAGACTACGCCACAGCTCTAGAGTTGGCGAGGAAGTTTGTTTTGATGGAGGAAAATGAGAAGGCTGCCCGGAAGGGAGGGGTTCAAAAAGAAAAAATACTGAGGTTCGAGATGTCGCGGAGGCCAGATAGAGAATTGAGAAATCCTCCTCCGAGACAGAGGGAGTTCAGATCGGTGCCCCCCAGCAATGTGCCACAAGAGAGGAGACATCAAGTGGAAGTGAACCATGTGGCCGGAGGAGTAGGGTACACACCCCTGAACAAGCTGATGGCATAGATCGTGAAGGAAATTCAGGGTATGGGCCTCTTGATAGAGCCCGATTTGAGAAAATATCCAGTAGAGAAGAAGAATGAGAAATATTATTGTGTACAACATAATATGATGGGGCATTCGGCAGAAGGTTGTAAGGATCTACAAGAGTAGATGGAAAATCTTGCACAGAATGGCTATCTAAATGAGTACATTGACCAGAGGATTATGGCGGCCCGGCAGCGGCAATGGCATAGACAAACATACACCATCGCCGGGGGCAGGACACTGGCCGGAGACTCAAACCGGTCAAGAAAGAATTACTGCAGGATCCGAGGGTCGGAGGTAATGTCGGTGGGGCAGTCCCAGAGCATGTAAAGTGATCGGTCGGTCCCTATAATGTTCACCAACAATGATGCGCATGGGGTGAGTTTTCCTCATGACGACGCGCTAATAATTAAGGTGGTGATATGGGGAGCTGAAGTAGATAGAATCTTGGTGGATCTAGGGAGCGCAGTCGATATAATCTCCAAGGAAAACTTGGATGGATTGGAGATAGAATATGCGACAGTGACCTAGGACGGGACGCCCTTGTACGGGTTCTGGGGAGCAACAATCGTCCCTCTGGGCATGATACAGCTGGCCATGACAGTCGGAACTTCCCCACACACTTGAACGATCATGATAGACTTTACAGTGGTGGACTGCATGAGCAATTACCAGGTCATAGTGGGCCGGCCTTTTATGATGAAGACTAAGGCCGCCATGTCATGTTATTACCTGAAGCTTAAGTTTCCCACCCGGGCTGGGATCGGGATTGTGTGTGGAAGTCAGAAAGTCACCCAGAGTTGCTTTGGCACTGTTTCAAAAGAGACCTTTTGTATTGAGAGGGGTAGTCGGAAGAAGAGAATAAGGGAATATGAGGAGGAGGAAGACTCAGAAGAATCAGAGGAATTTACAGGTGCGCGATCTAAGAAGATTGCCCGATTGGGGGAAGCCGAAGAGTTGGAGTCAGTAGAACTCTTTGGCCTTGGGAAAGTCATTAAGGTAGGAGCAGGTTTGCAAGAAAACCTGAAGTAGGATCTCCTAGAGCTTTTAGAGCAGTATGCAGATATTTTTACTTGGGGGCATAGTGACATCCCGGGGATAGACCCCAAGTTCATCAGCCATCATCTAGTAGTGGATCCGACTTACAAGCCGGTCAAGCAAAAACGAAGAATATTCAACCAGGAGCGCTGCGAGGCGATAGCGGCCGAGGTGGAAGGATTGCTAAAAACATGATTCATCAGAGAGGTAAAGTACCCGGAGTTGGTCTCGAATGTAGTTCTGGTAAAGAAACCTAGTGGGAAGTGGAGGATACGTGTGGACTTCTCCGACCTTAATAAGGTTTGCCCGAAAGATAGTTTCCCACTCCCGAAAGTGGATTAACTGGTGGATTCGACTGCATGTCATGGACTGCTCAGTTTCATGGACGCTTTTTCGGTTATAACCAGGTAAAAATGCATCTCGGGGACGAGGATAGGACTGCATTCATCACAGATTGGGGGTTGTACTGTTATATGGTGATGTCGTTCGGCTTGAAGAATGCGAGGGCCACTTTCAAAGGTTGGTAAACAAAGTCTTTAAGCCCATCATTGGTAGAACCATGCAAGTGTATGTTGATGACATGATAACAATGACCATGGAGCCGGAGGGTCATTTGGCCGACCTCTCGGAAACCTTTGAGCTGGTGAAAAAGCATGGCATGAGGCTGAATCCGAGGAAATGTGCATTTGGAGTGGCCTCGGGGAAGTTTATGGGTACATGGTCAGTGCACGGGGAATAGAGGCTAACCCGCAGAAGATCCAAGCACTTCTGGATTTGAAATCTCCCAGGACAGTCAAAGAAGTGCAAAGCTTGACGAGCCGGGTGGCTGCACTAAACTGATTCATATCCCTTGCTACCGACAAGTGCCATCCATTTTTCAAATTGATCAAGAAGATTAAGAAGGACGTCACATGGAAGGAAAAGTGCGAGGAAGCCTTCACGCAACTCAAACAATACTTAGCTCAACCTCCGCTTTTGGCCAAACTGATCACTGGTGAGACTTTGTTCTTGTATTTATTTGTATCTAAATATGATGTGAGCTCAGTGCTAGTGTAGGAGGCTGATAAGATCCAGATGCAGGTGTATTACATCAGTAAAGCCATGTTGGATGCGGAGATGAGATATCTGGCTCATGAACTGGTGGCGTTGTCCTTGGTTACGGCTGTCAGGAAGCTGAGACCTTACTTCCAAGCTCATCTTATCGGAGTATATATCGACCACCCCTTGAGGCAGATCCTGCATAAACCAGAGGTTTCGGGCCGGTTAGTAAAGTGGTCGGTTGAGCTGAGTGAGCACGACATATCTTACTTACCGAGTGTAGCGGTAAAAAGGCAGGCCCTGGCAGATTTGTGGCTGAGTTCACTGGGCCCCAGATTTTAGAAGTTACAGAGACCTAGTGGGAGTTGTCTATGGACGGATCAGTTAGTTCGCAAGGTTGTGGGACCGGGGTCATTTTACGAAGTAGTGATGGCGAAGAGGTGGTCTATGCTTTGAGATTTTCTTTTGAGGCCACCAATAATAAGGCAAAATATGAAGTCATCTTGGCCGGATTGAGGTTGTGCACGGCGGTGGGCGTCCGAGATGTGATTGTGAATAGCGACTCTCAGCTTGCCATCCAGCAGCTGAGGGGCGAATTTCAGGCTAGAGAGCCCAACATGGCGGCGTATATGGCCAAGGTCAAGAAGTTGGCCGGAGAAATGGGTAGCGTACAGTTCGAGCAGATCGGTCGGAAAAATAACCATCAGGCAGACTCATTAGCTCAGCTGACATCTTCTATTAAATCGGAGAAACCCAGAACCATCCATTTGATTTGTCTACAAGAAAGGAGCGTTGGGAAACCAGAGGTAATGGAAGTGGAAATAAGGGCGGAAACCTCTTGGATGGACCCGATCAAGAAGTATTTGAAGACTGGGGAGACGCCCGAAGATAGGAATGAAGCTTATGATTGAAGGGGTATTATACCGGAGGGGGTATATTGTGCCACTTTTGAAATGTCTCGTGGCAGAAGAGGCTGACTATGTGCTTGGAGAGATCCACGGGGGTATTTGTGGAAGTCACATCAGGGGCAATCTATTGCGCATAAGTCTTTGAGGTAGAGATTCTATTGGCTGCCCATGCACCATGACGGAATGAATGTGGCAAGAAAGTGTGAGGGTGCCAGACGAATGCAAACATTCATCATCAATCGACAGAGCAGTTGACCTCACTAGTTAGCCTCTGGCCGTTCGCTCAATGGGGGCTGGATATCATCGGGCCAATGCCTGCAGGACGGGGACAAGCCAAGTATGCCATTGTTGCCAATGATTATTTTACCAAGTGGGTAGAGGCCGAACCTCTGTCTACAATCTCAGAAAAGAGGGCAACAGATTTTGTGAAGAAGAATGTCATCTGCCGGTTCTGAATTTCTCGGGCCATCATTACCGACAATGGGAAACTGTTTGACAGTAAGGGTTTCAGGAAACTCTGTGAAGATCTTCAAATCGCCTTGAGATTTGCTTCACCTGCTCATCCCAAATCCAACGGGCAGGTCGAGGCCACCAACAAGACGATCAAAGCAAATTTGAAGGCTCGGCTCGGATCTTATAAAGGTCTGTGGGTCGAAGAATTACTAGAAGTATTGTGGGCACACCGGACGACCTACAAGGATTCCACATGCGAGACCTCATTTTCTTTGGCTTACGGGTGTAAGCAGTCATCCTAGCAAAAATAGGGATGATCACCCACCGGGTCCGACATTTTGAGGCTAAACAGAATGAAGAACTTATCAGAAATCATCTTGATCTGGCCGAGAAAAAATGAGAGAAGTCGGCTATGAAAGCGGCCGTATGTCAACAAAGAATGGCCCGTTTCTACAATAAGAAGGTTCAAATTCGATCCTTCCTCCCCGGAGACTTGGTTTTGAGGAATGTCACATTGAATACCCGAAGACCTGAGGAAGGTTCACTTGGTGCCAAATGGGAAGGGCCATATAGAGTGTTGGAGATTGTTAGACCAGATACCTATCTTTTGGAACAACTGGACGGTACCCGGCTCAAGAAGCCTTGGAACGCCGAGATGCTAAGAAGGTACTTCCAGTAGCCTTTTTTCTTTAAATCACAAGTAGATAAGCTGGCCAGGGCCAGAGGATTTTGTAAAGCCTCTCTTAAAATGACCCGCCAAGAGTTGTAAGAAGGGCAGTAGGTCTCATGAATATGAACATGTTTTTTCTTTCTAAATTAAAAAGCTTGTCCACTTTACTTGTTGTTTAATTAAATGCGAAAATCATGTTCAATATTCTTAGGACGTGCTCGATGTGAAGGGGTGTTCGGTAGTTAGGGAGTGCACCAAGCCCGTGGCACACCAATCCCGAGTGTCATTATCAAACCCCCGAGTAGAAGTGTTCCAACCTGACTTCTTTCACTTTTGAGGATCCAGAACGCGTCAAGGGATGGAGCGCATGCGAGAAACGCGCGAACCCCTCGTGGCACACCACTCCCAGGTGTCATTATCAAACCCCCGAGGCCGGAGCGTTACTACCTCATGGCTCGCATTTTTGAGGAATAGCTCGGGTAAACCGGACCAAGGGACGTTTCTCCCCCTGTAGGTCGGCTGGTGAGTCCCGTTGAAGACTATCGGAGAGTATGGCGTGGGGATGGCTTAATTGCCTCCATGACCATCATGCTCCCGGTTAAACCGGACCCAGTGAGGTTTCTTCCCCTACGAGTCAGCTGGTGAGTCCTGTTGTGAACTATCAGACCACCTGGCTTAGGCTAGGCCGAATGGTCCCCTTGATTACAGGAGACTCGGGTAAACCGGACCTAGGAAGGTTTCTTCTCACGCGAGTCGGCTGGTGAGTCCCACTGAGAACCACCCAGCGAGGGCACACACGGGGTGTCTTCCTCCCCCATGGGGAATTGCCTGACCGCCCCGGATCAGCGTATCTGTAGCCTGATTAGCCGGGACGCTGAATTGTAAGGTTCAGAATTGTGATTTGGGAGGCCTCGGGCAGGACGCTGCCTCGGAGCACCCGAGTTATTATTTTTACTTTTTGAATTTTTACATGGGGTATGTGTTAAGTCACCTCCATTTTTTGTTAACCTTACTTTGTTCGAAATTTTGATTTTCGCTGGTCTGGCAAAGGGACTCCCGCGCCAGGATCCGCAGAGCCTCAGAGGTTGAAAATCTTCCTTCGAGTAAGTCTCAATTATTCCACCAGCTCGGGGCTGGATTCGTTTCGCCAAGACTGTATTATTCCACCAGCTCGGGGCTGGATTCGTTCCGCCGAGTCTGTATTGTTCCACCAGCTCGGGGCTAGATTCGTTCCGCCGAGACTGTGTTATTCCACCAGCTCGGGGCTGGATTCATTCCGCCGAGTCTGTTATGTTCCACCAGCTCGGGGCTGGATTCGTTCCGCCGAGTCTGTTATGTTCCACCAGCTCTGGGCTGGATTCGTTCCACCGAGTCTATATTGTTCCACCAGCTCGGGGCCGAATCTATATTGTTCCACCAGCTCGGGGTTGGATTCGTTCCACCGAGTCTGTTATGTTCCACCAGCTCGGGGCTGGATTCATTCCATCGAGTCTGTTATGTTCCACCAGCTCGGGGCTGGATTCGTTCCGCCAAGTCTGTATTGCTCCATCAGCTCAAGGCTGGATTCGTTCCGTCGAGTCTGTATTGCTCCATCAGCTCAGGGCTGGGTTCATTCCGCCAAGATTACTGGTCTCTCTAACCTCGGGGTCGGGTTACGTCATACCGAGTGTCTGACACTGGCTTAAGGACAGACCATATGAAGACACTGAGGATGACCTGAGTTGGCACCAGGGCAGTTTTTTGTACAATTCCGAGGATCAGCCACCTGGCAGTCGATCAACACACTTATGGTTTATGTAGTTCCCGACACCAACTCGTACGCTCGTTGGAACCAAGAACTAGGGGATGGATGTTGATGGGGATTTCTGCGGCTAAGGTTTCTGAACAGTTCGGTAAGGGCAAAGAGGGAAGTTCCACTCATCCAGAGGACATAGCATGATTTAGTTCTTCAAGACCGGCAACGAATTAGCCGAGACCGACCACAATAGCCTGGTAGCTCGGTTCATTTCTAATCACTCCCAGGATTGGGATTGATAGCTCGAATATTGTGGATCAGGTCGGAAGTTGCGGGGGCATATCAATTCGTTATATGACCGACCTCTTGAGGACCGACGTGGGATCGGAACAACTAGATTTTTCCCTCCAAAACTCTCACATTCGAAATTCAACAGGTTGTCATCATTAATGAAAAAGTCTTGACAATGCATCTTTACTGCGTGATATGCAGGAATTCAGAGGGTAGATCTTACTTTCGGCGATATCAGTTTGGGGAAGGGAACCTGTCAAATCGACGGAAATCCGCTGACCTGCAGGGCTGGCGTCACAAAGATATGGGAACAGTGCCATGTATTGAATAGTATATAATGGAAGGTTGATCACATATGTACGGGTTACAAAATTTCCATTTGAGAACTACTTGTAAGAAATAGCACAACCTGCTCGGTTTCATTAAACCTTCATTAAAACATGTCAGTCGAGCTCGGTTTAGTAATAAAGGAACCCTCACCCCGCTTTGTGACCGTGGACGTAGACTGGACAAGTTCTACCGAACCACGTTAAACCTTTTCTTTTCGATTTCTTGTGTGTTTCTTGTTTTTCGCCAAATTTGCTTTTGGTCATCCCGTAACCAAACAAATTCAAGGTTGATGGAAGTTTGTCTCGGGTGTGTTATCTCGAAACTACTCATGTGACGAAAATCGTCCGTCAACATATTTATTTGTTAACAAATAGATTATAGTCCCCAATTGTCTACAAATAAGGACATGTAAAAGAAACTAAAAGGGATATATACCTTAAAAAAAATGCAGCAACCTACTGGATGCTGTTTTGAATCAAATACAAAATCCATAATCTGAAAGAGAGATTCTTTCTCTCAACGCAATAAAAGTCTGCTGCTCCAAAATTGAATTTACAAATAGACTAAAAAGAATGAAAAAAGTGATGGATACAACCCCAGTTCCACAGCCCAATTTTTCTCTTCGGGATATTCAAAACAGTCCTTGGTGCAGACCAAGTTCTCTGATAAATATGTGTAGATCATCACAGCCTTTCCCCTAGTTGAAGAACCCAAACACAAATTTGCTAAACCTAGTAGATAATATCAACCAGGGAATAATCCCAACCTGCAGTCGTATTGGAAGAATAAAAAAAGAGTTAAACCATATCAATATTTTTCCTTTTCCTTGTTAATCTGTCCAACAATCTGGAACCAGAAAGTTTTGATGCCCCTATACTTCCAAAACAATTAAATGTAACTTTGGTAAGACTTAAAAGAGCTAACTTCCAATTAAATGTTCATACTAAATACATTACTTAAGAAAAAAACAAAAAAACAAAAAAAAAAAAATCTGTTAATATGCTCAATGTCGAAGCACCATGAGACTAGGGAGAGGATGCTTGAATGATAATTCAAAATCCTAATGATTTCAAATAGCTTAAATCCTAATAATAATGCAAAAATGAGATAAGATTTTTTTTTTTGAAAACATTGGAAACCCCGCCGCCAAACCACCTGACCCGTGCTTAAGCTGAGCAGGTAAAACCCTCAGTTGTCTCAGGCTCTTACAAGAAATGCATCCCCCATACTCGAACCCAGGACCTGGAAATCAGGTCCTAGGTCCTTAACAACCAGGGCCAAAATGAGATAAGATATGGCAGCTAAAACCAAAACTAAATAGACATCTGGAAGATAAAACTCCCCCTCATTTGTAAAAGTTCCCTCGTGCATAATAAGACATATAGAAGATAAAGATGCAAATTTATTTACCATAACATTGTTGTTCAAAATACCTCCAGTCCACCAAGACACAAACTTTCCTGCAAAAGGGCAGATATAAGTGAATCAACACGCTGCAAAAACCAAGATGGTGTGGATCTGGATTCCATTTTCTTCGATGAATATCCAGCTACTCTATGTCCACTCATTTTATTCTTATTTAAGTTTCTTCTTCGTCAGTGAGGCAATAAATGTTATAACTTGCCCAATGTTTCATTAAGCATATCAACCACATTAAGGACAGAACAGTTATGTGGAAAATGAATGGAACTTATGAAAACAATGATTGACATATATATATATATATATATATATTATGACACCTGAACAGTATGGAAAGAGACGAAAGAGAGGAAGACAGAACTGATTGTAACAGGAATATATTATTACCAAAAGGTTGCACAAGTTGCTGAGGTATGGCAGCAACAGGAGCCCTCCAAAACCAACAAATCAGCACAAAATAGATGACAACCTATGTAGCCACATGCATAAAATTCTTAGGATCCAAATGAAGGAAAAAGAAATAAAGCTCTGAAGATATCAGTATACCCATAACCACCTTTAGATTACGGAGAACTTTCAGGTACCAATCATAAGACATGTGTATCTCCTTGCTTTGTAATTCTTGATCTGCATGACAAGTATAAAACTTAGAAGCTTTTATCAGAATGAGGAATCACAGATTATAACAAGGGAGAACATAAAAGGGACAAACAAAAAGCAACAGACTAATAAATAAAGTCATTCACCACAATTTCTGTTGTTCTCTATTAATTATCACACACCTCTAGTAATAAATATGTGATTCCTATCCCTAAAAGGTTCTTATTTATGTACGATAACTTTAGGAAGACAGAGAACTATAGTATTGACAAATCAGGTAGTCAGGAGACCATCATAAGAGAATGAAGTTTTAGGGTGTGGCACATTCACATAAAAGAAAAATAGTTTGTCTTGATGAGCTTCCCACCCATATAGACAATCTTGCCCTTGATTTCACTGTTCATCAGACACTCCGTAGACTTTAAGGATTCCTTTGTTATGGAATCCCAAAAAAGGTAAGTTGTTAAAGAGGAAAAAAAAAATCAATAAGCAAATTTTGAACAATTTATGACAAAAGAATCAAATAATAAACGACTAAAATGCAGATAGTCTCACAATTTGCAAGTTCCTTCTCCTTAGCAGTCGCCAGCCTCTTAAGCTTTGCAGCTTGTGCAAATGTTGATGGCCTACAATCAATAATTTCACGTATTGATACACTTCTTTAAATTCTGCATTTGCCAGCATGTATGATTAAAAAGAATGAACTCGGAATTCCAAAAAAGCAAAATCATTGTCTTTTAGCATGAACGATCATCGGGAAGAAATGTTGGGTGTTGAACCATGAGCAACTGTATCATCCAAAATAGTTGACAAAAAGGTGAAAATGCCACGTTCAAGCAAGAACATGGACAGAGTCAAGCACTCAAGCTAGCTTCTTATCGAACAGAGCCGTCATTATTGTCAACATAATCATAAGATTGTTCAATTCAACGTAAGTATATGATGTTCAATTCAACATAAGTAGATGACCTTGGAATTGAAGACCCAAACTGTAACGAATTTATTGATAACAAAATTGAATCAGGACATTTTCCACATGAAGTATAAACTTCCACAGATATTGCCACCCCACCCCCCTCAACCTAACCCACTAGAACAGCCATTATTCTAAATGGTGTTATTTGATAAAACTTCACTAACTATTTAGCAGCCAAAACCTTTCTGGTTGGACACAATGTAAATATCCAATAATAATGTATAGTTTTATATATATATCATCAATTTAGTGATTATGTAAACAACTGGTATTAGCACTAGTCCTAGATATAAGAAATATTTTTAGATTTTCATTTAAATTATATCGACTTATCCATTCGGCATACATCATCCCTGTCAAGAGGTAAGAATTTATTGTACATAAGCATACAGGTCGAAAAGAAGCTACTCCTGTCGAATATAGAGCTCTTGGAATGTAATCCTTACATTATCAGTGATCATAATTTCGAAATGAAATTATCATACGATGAATATAATTTGGTTAAATTAAAAAATCAGAATAAGATCAAAAGAATTACTCACTGCGAAAAGGAGCTGGCCTCTTTCAATATTTGATTTATTTCTCTCCGCAACTGTATTTCTTTATCACTCATCAATCCTCCTCCCTAATAGAATTTCAATTCATTTTAGAATCAAAACACAAATTTAATAATAATAATAATAATAATTAAAAACACATTAACAAATATTCAAGCGAAATTGAAAAGGGAATTGAAATTCGAAAAACTTACCTTTTTCAATTGTTCGAGCCATTTAGAAACAAACTGAAAGGCTAAGACTGTGATTAAAATAAGCGGAGCAGCGAAGGAGCTTCGCTGTTGTCCTAGGGTTTCTTCTTCTCCCATGTTTGAATTTGTGTGCCGATTAACAAACTCCTCGTCGTCGTCGTTGGATCGGATCGTATTTTTTAGCGCCTTTTCAATTCCGCAGCGGGGGAAGAATGCCACGCGTTCACGAGTTTGATTTGCTGGGCTTCAGCCGAGTTGGGCCCTGACTAAATTGACCCAGATTAATTTTCCATTATTGCCCCGTTATTGAGTTCTGAAGGCTATTTTTTATTTAATATTATGAGATGATAAAATCATAAAATGATGTTTTTTTATTAAAATAAAAGAAAATATTAATTGTTTGATTGATAATTACAAATAATAATTGTTAATCATGATTTATTTTAAAAATATAATTTTCCAAAAAATAAAGTTTTGAGTTTGTTCTCACCATCAATATATGATTATACAAACATACTGTAATTATTTTTATGATATCAAATTACATAACGTCATTTATAAACCATCATTTATACACTACACTTTTTTAATCACGATTTCAAATAGAATTCTAACTTTAGGTCATATAATATTGAAAATACACAATGTTCTGACCTTGTATACTTATGGGGAAATGAGTGGTAGCCTACGGAAATTAAAAATCTATTATTGCTAAGACACATTATAGTTATAGTAACTACGGAATAAATCAAGCTCTCTAAAGACTCAGCAGTAAATTGCAGAGAATAATCAAACACAAAATAAATTACAAAAGTGTTGAAGTGAAGTTGCTGGTTGCCAGCATGCAGAAGAGGCAGAAGAAGTCAAATGAGCCGAAGTTTGAAAGCAACATTTTCCAGCTTGCAACAAGCGTGTTGCCAACTTGCCAAACCGCGTGTTACTGTAGCACGCGGTTTTGGCATTATAAAAGGAGCCTTAGAGCTCAGTTATTATTATCCCATAATCCCAGAAATCCGAAAGTGAGTGAGAATAGAGAGTAAAGTGGTGTGAGAGTTTTTTGTAAAGCTTTGGATTTGTAAGCTTTGTAATTCTTTTGTGAGTAATATAAAAGAAGAGTTTTCTCTCCAATCACCTCTATTATTGTGTGTTTAATCACAACAAGTGGTATCAGAGCTACGGTTCCACGGAGGGATCCCGAAATTCAGAAACGAGTTTCGGTTCGGAAAGTCGGTTCCGACAAAAGTTGTCGAAAATCGATTTTGAGCATACCATCAGACGTTTCACACGGCGAGACGAGTACGCTGGTATTTTCCGGCGATCGATCGGAGGTCCATAAAGGCGTCACGCGCGCAACGCGCCAGACAGAGAGAAAGCACGCGCCATACGCGCACTCACGCGCCGCACGCGCTAAACGAGGTTGAAGACGACGCCCACGTCAGCCGCCACGTGTCGCCACGTCAGTGCCCAGTCAGCGCACAGTCAGCAGCCCAGTCAGCGCCACGTAAGCGACAGTCAGCAGCACAGTCAGCGCCACGTCATCCGCCACGTCAGCATTGCCACGTCAGCGGTGCCTGGTAAATTTCAGATAGGTCCCTGAACTTTCTGGAAATTACAATTTAGCCCCTATACTTTCAGAAATTTTCAATTTAGTCCCTGAACTATTTGGAAATTGCAATTTAGTCCCTGAAATTTTCCGTAATTGCACTTTGGCCCCTGAACTTTCGGAAATTGCACTTTGACCCCTGTAATTTCTGGAATTTGCAAATTGGTCCATGTGTCGGATTTTGACAAACGAAGTGTCATTTCCACCATTTTCGACCATTCCGGACGCAACGGTGAGGTCCGTTTTTTGAAATTCTGCTTAGAATTTTTATGATGGAGGGGAGCAACGGAAAAATGGTTTTGTTAACCAGTACAAACTATTTCACATGGAGAGGAAGGATGAAAGACCTTCTGTATGTGAAGGACTATGATGGATCGGTATTTCTGGAGCAAAAACCAGAAGGAATGACCGATGAGAAATGGGCTAATCTTCACCAGAAAACATGCAGTACTATTCGTCAGTGGATCGACGACAGTATCGTGAACCATGTCAGTGAAGAGACAAATGCACGTGTTTTATGGAGAAAGCTGGAGGAGCTTTTCCGAGCAAAGACTGGAAACAACAAGCTGTACTACATCAAGAAGATGATGGGTTTGAAATACCAGGAAGGTACAGTGTGGCGGACCATATCAACGATTTCCTCCTCGAACCATGAAGGAATTGTCTGGATTGGGCATAGACTTCGGAGATGAGGTAAATGGCTTAATACTCCTTAATACGTTACCAGAATCTTGGGAAACGTTCAGATCTACGGTGATAAATTCAGCCGCAGATGGAAAGTCACTATGGAGATGGCAAAGACCAGGATCTTCGAGGAAGAAAAGAGGACGAGAATGCAGGAGTCAGCATCAGCCTCAACCTCAGAAGCTCTAGTGACAGAGAAGAACACCAGATGGGGGAGGAGTAAAAGCCGAGGCCCAGGTAGACCAGACAAGAACCGAGGTAAATCAAGACCAGAGATATTGAGTGCTATCACTGTAAAAAAGAAGGCCATAAAGAGGGACTGTTACAAGTTGAAGAACGAGCAGTCCAGGAGAGATGGTGACTCTAATCAAGAAAGAGTTGCTACTACCACCGAGAAAACCTCCAAAGAATTTCATAAATATGAAGAAGATGTTGTGAATCTTGCCAGCCACGAGACCAGTTGGGTGATAGATAGTGGCGCATCCATACACGCCACATCTCGCAGAGACTTCTTTTCATCTTACACACCAGGGGACTACGGTGCTGTAAGGATGGGGAATGACGGACAGTCCAAGCCGTCGGTATTGGAGACATCTGCCTTGAAACAGACAACGGGACAAGGCTAGTGTTGAAGGGAGTCAAGCACATCCCAGACATCCGGTTGAACCTGATCTCAACAGGCAAGCTGGATGATGAAGGTTTCTGCAGCACCTTTAGTGACGGATGCTGGAAGCTCACTAAAGGATCAATGGTCGTGGCACGAGGTAAGAAAGATTCAACTTTGTATTTGATGCATGCTAAGCTTTCAAATAGTAGCATAAATACAGTCAACAGCAATGAGGCAGCCGAGCTATGGCATAAAAAGCTCGGTCACATGAGCCAAACAGGGATGGAGATACTACGCAGGCGGAATGTTCTTCCCGAATTGAAGAACTCACACTTACGGAAGTGTGAACACTGCATGGCTGGAAAGCAGAACAGAGTATCCTTCCAGAGCTCCCCGCCTCAACGGAAACCGGAGGTACTAGATCTCATACATTCAGATGTATGCGGTCCGATGCAGACACGAACACTTGGTGGGTCACTGTATTTGTGACATTTATTGATGATCATTCAAGGAAGACTGGGCATACACCTTGAAGAGAAAAGACCAAGTGCTTGGAGTGTTCAAGGAGTTTCACGCCCTGGTGGAGAGAGAAACCGGTAAGAAACTCAAATGCATCAGAACAGATAACGGTGGAGAATACAGAGGTCCGTTTGATCAGTACTGCAAGACGCAAGGAATCCGACATCAAACGACACCTCCGAAGACACCTCAGCTGAATGGCCTAGCTGAGAGGATGAACAGAACCTTGTGCGAGAGGATCAGAAGCTTGCTATCACAAGCCAAGCTGCCGAAGACATTTTGGGGGGAGGCACTCATCACAGCAGTACATGTTTTGAACATGTCCCCAGCGGTCGCACTGAAAGGTAATGTTCCTAACCAAGCCTGGACAGGTAAAGAAGTGTCTTACGAACACTTGCACGTCTTGGGTGCAAAGCATTTGTACACATCCCAAAGGACGAGAGATCCAAGCTTGATGCAAAGACGCGACAGTGTGTCTTTATTGGCTATGGTCAGGATGATTTCGGCTACAATTGTATGATCCTGTGGAGAAGAAGATCGTCAGGAGCCGATGTTGTCTTTGTTGAAGACCAGACCATAGAAGATATCAGAAAGGATTGAAGACAATGCCCCAGCAATACAAAATGTGAATCCAGAACCTCATACACCGGTGCCAGTACGAGTTGAAGATGAGGTTCCCAGACAGGAGGGTACATGTGATGAAGCTCCCAGAGATGATGATCATGATCAACCACCAGTACCAGAAGTTCCACCAACAGTTCCACAGAGAAGGTCTGACAGAGAGAGGCGACCTTCAACCAAATACTCTGCATATGAGTATGTGCTGCTTACTGACGGGGGAGAACCCGAGAGCTATCAGGAGGCTGTGGAAACAGAACAGAGAAAAGTGGAGGAAGCCATGCAAGATGAGATGAAATCTTTGCATGACAATCACACTTTTGAGTTGGTGAAATTGCCAAGAGGCAAACGGGCTTTGAAGAACAAATGGGTGTACAGGGTGAAGCAACAGGAGCACACTTCACAACCCCGGTACAAAGCCAGATTAGTCGTCAAGGGATTCAATCAGAGGAAAGGCATTGACTTTGATGAAATCTTCTCTCCAGTTGTGAAGATGTCATCCATCAGAGTGGTACTCAGCTTAGCAGCAAGCCTCGACCTGGAAGTTGAGCAGATGGATGTCAAGACCGCATTTCTTCACGGAGATCTGGAAGAAGAAATTTACATGGAGCAACCAGAAGGCTTCAGAGTCAGCGGGAAAGAGGACTATGTGTGCAGACTCAGGAAAAGCCTCTACGGTTTGAAACAGGCACCGAGACAGTGGTACGTGAAGTTTGAGTCAGTTATGGGGGAGCAGGGATACAAGAAGACCACTTCAGACCATTGTGTTTTCGTTCAGAATTTTCTGACGATGACTTTATCATCTTACTGCTGTATGTAGATGATATGTTGATAGTTGGCCGAATCAATCGAGGATTGATAATTTGAAGCAGCAACTGAGTAAGTCTTTTGAGATGAAAGACTTGGGGCCAGCTAAACAGATTCTTGGCATCAGGATCGGTCGTGATCGGAAAGCCAAGAATTATACTTGTCACAGGAGGAGTACATCGAGAAGGTACTTCAGAGATTCCAGATGGACAAGGCTAAAGCGGTTAGCACTCCTCTTGCTACCCACTTTAGATTGAGTACGAGACAGAGTCCCTCTACTGAGACAGAGAATGAGGAAATGAAACAGGTTCCATACACCTCAGCAGTGGGAAGTCTTATGTATGCCATGGTGTGCACGAGGCCAGACTTAGCACACGCAGTTGGATTGGTCAGCCGGTTTATGTCAAACCCAGGACGGGAACACTGGAATGCTATCAAATGGATTATGCGGTATCTTCGAGGCACATCCAAGATGAGGTTATGTTTTGGAAGCAGCGACAAGCCAGTGTTGATGGGCTACACCGATTCAGATATGGCAGGAGATGTGGATACCCGAAAGTCTACTTCGGGGTATCTGATTACTCTCTCAGGAGGAGCTGTGGCATGGCAGTCGAGGTTGCAGAGGTGTGTTGCACTTTCTACAACAGAGGCAGAATTCATTGCAGTTACAAAGCTTGCAAGGAATTGCTGTGGATGAAGACATTCGTCCAGGAATTGGGTTTCAAGCAGGAGAAGTACATTTTGTACTGCGATAGCCAGAGTGCTATCTATCTCGGTAAAAATTCCACATTTCATTCGAGGTCAAAACATATCGATGTGAGGTATCACTGGATACGGGACGTCCTGAGCTCAAGGCTGTTAGAACTCAGGAAAATTCACACCGACGACAACGGTGCCGATATGTTCACGAAGGTTTTACCGAAGGAGAAGCTTGAAATCTGTCGTGCCATAGCCGGGATGACAAAACTCTCCACATAGTCAGAGTGGAGAGATTCAGAGAACTACGATTGGCTTGATCCCAACTCAGGGTACGTAGGCAGTCATACAGATGCAGCCAGGGGAGGATCCTTTGGTTTGGGATGATTAATGGTCGGCTCAGATTTTGAGGCAATCTTCACCGAGGGGGAGATTTGTTGAGTGAAGTTGCATGGTTGCACAGGCAGAAAGAGGCAGAAGAAGTCAATGAGCGAAAGTTGGAAAGCACATTTTCCAGGCTTGCAACAAGCGTGTTGCCAACTTGCCAAACCGCGTGTTACTGTAGCACGCGGTTTGGGCATTATAAAAGGAGCCTTAGAGCATCAGTTATTATTATCCAATAATCCCAGAATCGAAGTGAGTGGAATAAGAGTAAAGTGGTGTGAGAGTTTTTTGTAAAGCTTGGATTGTAAGCTTTGTAATTCTTTTGTGAGTAATATAAAAGAAGAGTTTTCTCTCCAATCACCTCTATTATTGTGTGTTTTTCTCACAACAAACAGTACAATAAGTAACACGAGATTTGTTTGCGAAGTGAAAAATTCTTTGCAGAAGAAACCACAACTGAGTATATATAAACTCCTGAATTCACTATATAAGAAAAAACTTACGGGGATGGTGAACAAACCTTAGGTAACAACTTTGCCGACTCAATTCACATTACGGTAATAATCCAAAAAATTATCTAAGCCTGCACCAAGCTGTTTTTTTTTTCAAAACCTATAAGTACCAATGAATCATCTCTTCAAACTTGCAATGTCGAAATTCTGAACATCAATCTTCACTTTAAGAACTTTGAAGGTATTGTGTATTGGTTTGGTTTGTGTTCGAGGGTTTGATGATGGTTGAACAACAATAGTTCACTAAAAATAAAAATACACCAGATTAAATTCTTCAAGAGCGAGGGCTCTCAACAAGATAGAAAATGGTATAATATAGGTTATTTTATAAAATTTTACACACTTGAA
>SKCR01022830.1:0-56870 GCA_019454045.1 Zanthoxylum bungeanum
TGTGGCTTTATGATATGCAATGAAATGCTCCATTTTACTAAACCTATCAACCACGACAAATATAAAATCTTGTCCCTTCTTTTTCCTCGGCAAACCAAATTCTAGATATATCAACCCAAGTTTCACTAGGCACAAACAAAAGAGTTTACAAACTATGAGGCATCAATTTAGATGTAGTTTTTTTATATAGTTAAAGAAAGATGAGGGACATGGAGAAGTATAATATAATTGTTCGAAAAGATAATGATGAGCTGAGAGCGATGCTTGAGTCATCAGAGAAGAGAGCAAAGAAGGCTGAACATGAGCTCAAGGTTACTCAAACGACCCTAAACGTGGAGAGGGAGACGCTGAAGGATGAGATTTAGGCTTATAAACAGAGGTTAGAGAGCCTAAAAAAAGAGAAGAATGATCTGGTTGATCAGCTGGAAGAGGTCGCCTATAAGGCAATAATTAAAGGATATGATCAACCTTATAATATAATATTTTACTGAGGAATATGTCGCCTAGACTACAATGAAGTGGATCAAGATGTAAGAAATGATGGAGCTTGGTATTTCTTCGTTGATAGATGGGGAGACTGAAGAGGGAGAGACTACTAAAGGTGGTAAGGAGGTCGATGTAGTCAAAGGAGACGTATCCGGAGAAAAGGCTATTGGGATTGGAGATGGATCTATTCAATTGGGAGAGGAAACTCCAGCTTCGCCAGCCGATCAAGTCACTGAAGTCCTGGATGTTTCGATCGATGATGACATCAATGATGCTCATACTAGTGATGTTCTGAATGTCAATGCTCTAGTTATCTAAGTCTCTGAAGACTGATCTCTTAAGTTATTCAACTTTCTTGAAATTATTTTGATTTTTGACTAAGTACTTTTTATAAAGAAACTTCACATTTGAATGAAAAGGAAATTAGTTTTGAGCTTTTTTGTCTTCTTTGTGTGTGGTATTTTCTAAATATCTCTTTTCAAAACCTAAGTTATTTGTTGGGTGGGGTCTTCTGGATATAGATTGTTGTTTGGTTAATGCCCTCGTCAGTGGTATCTTGGAGGCTGGTCATGGTCTGTAACATCATCAAAAGCCTCCAACATATTGGTTTGGAGTATGGGGCCACTAGGTTGATTTTGGAATCATCGTTGTTGAGAAGTTAATGTTATTTGTCCTAAATATCTTTGGAGTATGGTGTTGGTACTCCATATCATGAGGTTTTCTTCTTCCAACGCCCGTAATCATTATGGTAGAGTAACCAGTTGAGCATGCATAATGTCTAGGGTTTTTTTCTTCCTCGATGTCATAGATCGTCTGAGGGTTTATACATAAACTGTCAGAAAGGCTTATTTGCTATTAATTTACCAAATTATAGAAACTGAATTTCGCCTTCAGCCAACAATAGATAATTTTTAAAAAAAAGTAAAGTGAGCATGGAGCTACTGTCCTCCGGTGTGGTGGATACACTAGGTACTTTGATGCTCAAGTCAATGATGGAAAGGAAGGGAAGAGCAAGGCAAAGGGTTACCTTCATCTTCATAGATAGTCATGAGGCGGTAGGCTGATGTTTAGGGAGTAATGTATGCCTTGAAAACTTGAGTGTGAGTACTAAAGTTGAATAAATCAATCCTTTGGATCCCCTCTCCTTTTATAGGCCGTGAAGTAGCCCATTTAGTCAGTTTAGGATTCTTTGCAAGTGTCGTATTACAATTTTATTTAGGAAACGTCAGTAGAGTATTGACTAAATTAGAAGTGCTTAGATATTTGAGATTAGGTGTAATTCCTATTCTACTTGAATTATACAACCGTGTTTGAAGATAGTTTGTCACGATCTAAATAATTAGTTTCCTTATTAAGAAGGAATTAGTCGTGTAAAGATTGGTGGGCCATCTCTACTAAGGCACTGCATAATATTAGGCAACATCAACTAAGACTTTGCTCATGTGTTATCGGCTGAGATATTAAGTAGCATGTCCAGGGTCTGCTGGAGATCTTTCGAGTCATGTGGGCTCCTAGAAGCCTTTAGGTAACATAAGCCTCTTCTCTTGGGGTGTATGGGCTCGTCGGCCCCGTGTGTGAGTTATGTGCATAGGCTCAGGGCTGTTGATAGCCTAACATTGAAGCATATTTAACCCAATAAACTTGAAGTCATCTTGTATCCACGTCGACTGAAATGTCCATGTCGACTAGGGCTCTAACTGTTGGATCCCATACTGATTGGGCCTTGTTGGCAGCCCATGATGTCAGTAGGAGACACAGTCTTGCACGAGTTTGTCGTGTAGGCCCAAGAATCATCTTAAACACAATGATATTTGAGGCTTTAGTCTAAATTTTACCTCGTACAGTTTGTCCATTACTCTTTAAGTCAATGAGCCGTTGTATTGGAGAGTAATCAACGAGTTTGTCATTTTGAATATTGGTGTTGCTTTAGACCAGACGAAAGTCATGCTACGTCGACTGGACTAGATATAGTTCTAGGTCTTCAACCTGACCCGAAAAGGGTCATGGGGAATGTCCCGATCGACTGGACTATATGAAGATCAAAGATAATCTATAGTCGACTGGACCTGATGATTATCCAAGGGAGACTTCAATATCGTCTAGGCCAAATAAGGTCCTGACGCGAAATGGATCATGAGGAATGTTCCCCTCGAGTGGACTTGATAAAGGTCCAGGATAATCTCCAATCGATTAGACCTGATGATGTTCCATAGGAGTTTTCAATGTCATTTAGACCAGATATAGGTCCAGGTCTTCAACCTAACCCGACAAGGGTCATGGAGAATGTTCTCGTCAAGTGGATCAGATGAAGGTCTAGGATAATCTCCAGTCGACTGGACGTAATGATGGTAAATGGGAGTCTTCAATATAGTCTGGACCAGATGAAAGTCCAGGTCTTAAACCTGACCTAACAAGGGTCATGAGGAATGTTCCTGTTGACTGGACCAGATGAAGGTCTAGGATAATCTCCAGTCGACTAGAAGTAATGATGGTTCATGGGAGTTTTCAATGTCTTCTGGACCAAATAAAGGTCTAGGTCTTCACCTTCAGTCTATCATGTAATTGATGTCGAATGGATTCTTAGAGCTATCCTAACAGAGAGGCTATGTTGGTTGAGTTTACTTCGTCGACTGGATTTGCCATGTCGACAGGAATCAATAGGTTGTCTGCTATTACTTTTGCACTTGAAATGACAGACATGATTAGTTTTATTGATAATACATATTTTTACCTGTCGATTGGAGATCGTGTCGGCTGAACCAATTGGTGGTCTTCGGAAGTTTGCTAAAGGAAGGGCCATGGCATGTCATTTGGATTTGATAGACATATCTTTATGTAATTTTGACCAGATAGAGGCCTAATGATGCCATTTGAACCACATGAAGGTCCAATAATGTCGACCAGAGAACATGGATGTTGCATTATATTGAAGGCATATGTCTTTTTAAGTGGAGGATATTCCTCGGTCGATTGGGTCTGCTGGAAGACTAAGAGTACGTTCATAAGTCAACTAGGGAGATTTATCTCTTTGTCATGCGAACCAACAAGGTATCATTCCATGTCGTATAGCGGGAATGGGTATCTTTGTCTTTGGTTTCGGATGTGGAAGGTCAATTTTTCTCATGTGACTGTGGTTGCATCTTCAGAAGATGGATTGTACCCAAGCGACAGTGAGGTTGGCCATCAATTCTTTCTATAGTTGAGTCCAATTTGGTCCTCATAAGATGGGTCTGGGAAATATTCCTTTAGTGGTTTTGGCCATCTGCATTGGCTCGTAACTGTAGCCCTAGCGTGAGTTTCGGGTAGTCTTAGGTGGGAAGAGGAGGCGCCATCGAGAGATAGGCATAAGTGTGTGATTGGAGGCTTATTTGTTTGATTCCAAGAAATTTCTCAATTTTGCAAGTTTGGAAGAGCTCTCAAGTCTTCAAGGTATCCTTCAATCTCTTTGCTTTTGTTCCCCGTTTCTTCAAAAAAAAATTGAATAGTTATGGTAGCTTGATTTGTTAGGGTTTAGAAGCGTAGAAGAACTGTATTTTGTGGATTTAAGTTTGTTAGATCTTTAAGACGTAGAGACTTTAAGGTTTTAGTTGTTTGTAGGAAGAAATACCATCGTCTAGATGATGTTGAGTGAAAGTGAAGTGAGGCCAAATGACACTTATGTAGAGATGTATGTTGAGTCTATCGTTAGGTCCTCTGGGTCTCCAAGTGAGTTGGCTGGGGATGAAGGTGGGTTTGACTGGTCGTATGGGTCACTTGCTGAGGCCAGGACGATGATGGTAATCGAGCCACCTTAAAGGGTGCAAAAGGATGTGAGACCACTTAGGACATTTGTAGACACTACATTTTTACATGAGCCTGATGATTAGCCTCGTATGGAGGCACTACCTAAAACGTTGCAGGAAACGAATGCCGGAAGGAAAGAAAACCTCCAAAATTAGCACCTCACTGGATTTGAAATCACTAGCCAACCTCGGATTCGCTCAGTTAGTTTCTGTTTCAAACCTCAGCCTCAGCCCAAATCCATCCACACACCTAAAGCCCATGCAGCCCACACTAAACACCACACAAATCCCACGCCAATGAACCCATGAAAACCTCCATGCACGCCCAAATCTTCCCAAAAAGAAGAAAATCCCATGCAATTCACATGTCAAAATTCCCTCAAACCACTTTCCAATTTAATGAGATTTTGGAGTCTCATCCTTACCAATTAACAAGATTTGAGATCTCCATCACCAAATTTAGGAGATTGTATGCCAAAATAATTTTGGTAAGATATTCCCCAAATCAATGTGATTTATTTCCTTATTGGGAGATCCCTCCAAGACATTATAAATTAGTGACCAAATCTTGGCACATGGAGAGGCTTTGGACGGCAACCCTAGAGGCTATTCTTCTTTTTCTTCTTGAACAACAACCAACCGAAACAAAAACTTAAAATAACAAGCCACCACCGAAACCGGCCTTCACCAAAACAACAAACCCAAAGTCAAATAAATGCCGTAGCCGAATTCGAATGGACAGTAGTGCGGTCTGTACTTGGGATACAACTCCACGTACCACTTGGGAAATACTCATATATGCATGATTAACCCCCTTTTTGTTTACTATTTATTTATTGACGCTTTATTTTCTATTGATTATTATGACTCTTGTTATCGTACCTTGTATTTTTTAATTTAATTTGCTTTTATTTATATTAATGTTTATAGGTGTGCAAATTTATGTGTTTATTTGAATTATCTTGCATGAACTGCATAAGACTTGGCTATACCATTGTGTGAACCCGTCCATTATACTGGCATAAGTAAGAGACCATTCTGAACCCAATGGTTTGAGGTCTTCCCTTGTGAGGGGTGAGTGCGGCCTTAAATCTTTTCCCAGTTCACACTGGGTGGCGACTCCTTTATTCTCCTGTTTAGTCCCCCGCGGGCTACTCCGTACTCTCTACGGGCTGTGAGCCCAACAGTGTGTGGTCACCAAACATCATAGGCATAGTGGTAAACCCCGCTTCGCTCTTACTGATGGCGACTCCACTGGGGATAGAGAATCGGCCCCGAAACAATGCCTTGTAGTGTCCCTGGCTTTGGCTTTGGTTAACCAAGTCTCATATATTTTGCATACCATTTTTACCCCGATGGCGTCATATATCGTGAAGTCGCTTTTACTCAAGGCGGCAGATCGTTTTGTGATGACCATCACTTGTTAGAACGTACCCTAGGGTATAAAAAAGGCGCGCTCACTTGGTCACTCGAACCCTTGAGTGGGGAGACCAAGTTGTGAGCAACCCTTCGCCGGCGGGAGCCTTTATCCATACCCATATAAGCCCAAATATGAACCATAGTTATATATCTTTTAGAAGCTACCCATATGCTTGTGTTTGAGACCATTATCATTTGGATCCATTTGGGCCTCTTGTCATAGGACACGAACTTGTTGGGCCACTTAAATTGGGACGAGTTTGTATCTTATGACGATTGGGCCAAAAGTTTTCAAAATGACGGTGGGCCACCTTGTGTTTGTGCCCCATATCATTTGAAGTTGTATAAACACCTTATCGCAAAAGTGTAAACCTGTTGGGCCTTTCCAATTGTGACAAGTTTACACCTCACGATAATATGATTGAACGCTTTAAAATGATAACAGGCCAACTTGTATGAAAACCTTGATGGGCTTAGAAGGTCCAAACATGATCCGGATATGCCAAATGCATGAGTACGATATCCACACTGGCTTTTATCCAGGAAGGGTACTCTCTATTATGGCATATTTGTATACTTCAGGATATCTCCAAGTCCATCCCCGCCACAACCGTGATTACCAAGGGCCCAATTCGTCGTTCCTAGACAATGGCACGATCCCTATAATAGGGTTAATCAATATTGTAAATGGGCGGTCTTTGTCGTTTACCGATGGAAAATGACCCTTGTAGCGTAGGAGAGAACGATTTTGTGTAACCCACATTGGTGCATAAAATAAGCCATACCTAAGACAGAAATGGACTTACCCCGAGTGTGGGAGGAATAAGGTCGGAAGGATACATGTTGTTTTGATAACCACATGCATCTCATGCAGACACGCATCATACTAACCCCTTGTCTTAACAACCATCATAGATACCCGTTGGGTTAGAGAATAAGGATGACCTCCATGATTAGTGACTTTCGAAAGTTAAGAAAAACTGTCATGGATATCGAGGAAGAGGAAGTCGAGAAACGGAAAATTTTACAGCCAAAATAGAAAGACCATTGGGGGGCTTTCAGTAAAAAAACAATTGTTTGTTTTTAGTCCTTAATAGTTAAGCATAAGTCCAATGATGAAATTATTTACTTTAGGATGAAATCTTAGAAACGTAAATTCTTGATATACTTTTATCTGATACTTTGAGTAGTTGATCTATGTTAGACTTGTAAGCACTTAATTATAGGTTTTTAGCAGTGAAAACCTGAGTAGTTGGCAAAGTGACTAGTTGAAGAAATTGCAGGTCGATGAATGACCGTTTGCTTAGATGTCTATCCTGATTTGCTTGTGTTATGATGTGTGGTATGGTCGAAAATAAAAGAAAAGTCTTTATAGAAAAAAAAATTTAAACCACCTATAACCGATAAGCGTGAAGCTACCCATGGGTGAGTATTAGGACCACCATGAGGAGAAATGCTACCTTAAAGGGTATGTATGTTGAAAAAAAAAGAGACAAAAGAAAAGAAAAAAAGAAAATCATACCATATTGAGCACATAAAAAGCAATTGCAGAGCATAATTGAGATATCTAGGTTGGTTTGACCCATCAATGGGGATTTTTGAAACGAAATCATTGAGTTGGCTTACCGAGGAATCAAGTTGTAAATGAACCTTTTCACACACACACACTGTGAGTCTGGCTTGGATGATTTATTCAAAGACTTGGATTTGAGTTGCGTTGAGAGTTTTGAAGGTTCTCTAGTTTCATTACATGGCATTCTTTGAGGACAATAATATGTGTAACTATTGGGACTATTTCATAGCCCATGATATAGTATGCCATATCACATAGTGATGAACAATGGAGTCCAATTTCAGGGAGAGGGCATACTTAGAAACCTGAGAATCGGAAGACATGATCCCAAAAGGATGAGGTCGCTTTCAAAAAAGGAGTAATCCACATTGACCCGGTGCAGGTAGCAAAAAGCATAAAGTTGAGCCAGGTCTGAGGATGATCAGTAAACCACCCCTTGAATAACGGACACAACGGGACCTTGAGCCATGATACCAAAGAGAACTGAGTAATCACCGAATGAGAATCGATAGAAAGAAACTGTAAGCAGGCCCATGAGGCGACCAAAGACTTTTATAGGCAAAGGGCACCAAAGGCCAAAAGGATTCCTAAAGAGGTGAAGAAAACCCTCTATCGTGAGGAATGTCTAATCAAAGATGACATCAAGCCAATAGGACAAAGAAAGCCCATCGGAATAGGGAATGCATCCATGCATACATGCATACACGTCGCAAACAATCAATTTTTGTTTTGCAGGCATTAAAGAAAAAACGGCGAGGCCGAGCAACTCCGAGAATGAAGAACAACCTCGGGAATAAGGATAAGCAACTCCTCAGGAATGAGGACGGGTAATTCGGGAATGGAACTTCGGGAATAGAGAACAACCTCGGGAATGAGGACGAGCAACTCCTCGGGAATGAGGACGAGCAAGGCGGGGTTGGCACTCCGGGAATGAGGAAGAACCTCGGGAATGAGGATGAACAACTCCTCGGGAATGAGGATGAGCAAGCCAGGAATGAGACTCTGGGAATGGAGAATAACCTCGGGAATGAGGACGAGCAACTCCTCGGGAATGTGGACGAGCAAGCCAGGAATGGCACTCCGAGAATGGAGAATAACCTTGGGAATGAGGACGAATCAGAGGTTCAAGTGCTTCACCACCATTATCAACAATTTGGGAATGAATCCCAGAGGTCGAAGCAACTCATCATCATAGAAAAAACTCCCCATCGGATCAGAGAGTCACGCTGGTGGACCAAAACGCCATCACCCATCAGTGCGGGAATAAATCCCAGAAGTCGAAGTGGTTCGAAAATGAACTATCTCACACTAGGAACATTTCAGAAATGAACCATCTCACACTAGGAACAGTTCAGAAATGAACCATCTCACACTATGAACAGTTCGGGAATGAACCATTTCACACTAGAAACGGTTCGGGAATGAACCATCTCACAATAGGAACAGTTCGGGAATGAATCATCTCACATTAGGCTAATTAATCATGCTCATCTACATCAATTAGTGTCCAACACAAATTAATCAAAAATAAAACCCAATCATGCTATACTACTCTCGGCTTTCATAGGGAATTTTTGTCTGATTCGGTTTCAATCCAATTAATTCCACAATCGACATTAAATCACATTCCCGAATGATTCTAACTCATCCAATGAATCAAAAATCAAAAATCACCAAGATCATTATATGGCATTATATTCGGCCACGACCAAAATATTGGGAAATTTGTTCCAAACATAATTTCAACAAATTGATCCAATCAATCCTCAATTCAAACACATTTAAGCATACTAATTCATCCAATTTCATTAATCATGCTCAAAATCAAGTTTTCCCAATTTTAAGCCCTAAATAATTTTCATGCTTTTAATCAAGCTCTTGATACCAAAGTTGGAGATTCTAAGGGTCCCAATGATCATAAATCAAGCATGAACAAGTGTGAATACATTCAAGGAAGTCGCAGAATACTTACATCGATCGGTTGAGCGACGCGGAGGCAACAAAATTCATTTTCTTCCTCCTTGGACTGGTTCGGCAGTGGCAGTTCCAAGCTCACTGGTTCGGCCATTTTGAATCAACTTCCAAGCTCCATGCTTCGTCGTGGTGATTCCTGGCTCATGGGTGGACTTCCCTATCACCTTCGCATGATCCCGAAGTGTGCTAGCACTCTTGATTTTGCCAAGAAAATCGCACTTGCTTCCCCTCATTTCTTCAAACTCTCGGCAGTTCACTGCCTTACAAGAAGAAGAAAATGGCGTGAGGAGAGAAGAGGGAAAAGAGAGGAGAGATGAGAGTGTTGTGTGTGTTTGGCTAAAAAGTGTATCTTATACACTTAATCAATTTCTAAAATTGATTTTCCATTTTTTTTTCAAAAAAATCAAATGGCATTCAAATTTTGCCAACCACCACATCAACTATTCACATCACACAAGTAAATCAAGTTGTCAAGTCACATCACTCAAAGTGACAAGTGATTTGACGCTTGATGCGACTAATGATTTGACGCTTAATTTGACTTACGTGCCGCACCGCACTCGAATTCGAAATGTGAATGCGTTCGCAAATAATCCTGGGCTCGGGTTCGCAAATTCCAAATTAACGAATTTTCCGTTGCGTCGTAATTAAATGATTACGCCTAGCGAAATCACTATTCACATCGCTAACGAATTAATTCTAAATTAATTCGTTCGCCCGAATTAAAATCTAATTTCAATTCCGCATCGAAATCCAATTTCGTTTAATATATCAAATATATTAATTTATCGATTAATTCCAAATTAATCGTTCTCTCTCTTTAAATTGATATTTTATCCCAGATAAAATATCTGCGCAATTAATCCCAGATTAAGTTTCTCTCTCATCTTATTAATCCCAGATTAATTATTAAAGTGTGAGTCATACCTCATCGGTGAATCTTTGGGAAGCGACCCATGAGATACCCGGATATGTTGGCAGTAAATTCGGTCGTCGGACTATCCGAACACGTAAGTACCTCGTACTACGTTTATACCGATTTACAAGACAAGGTTGGCCTCTAGCAAAGCGTCATGCCTACCCAATTCTCCAGAAATATCCTTACAGGAATAAAGGATCTGTATCAGGCGTAGTATACGTAGACTTGCGTATTTCTGTCCAGTATCGGATGATCACATGCAAGGCCTGGGGCTGGTACAGTGTCTGCCCCGAACGAAGCATATATCGGATGACGAGCAACTAGTCTCTTTAATATCGGATAATCATGACCAAGTCATATTATCGCGACGGTTGCAACCTTATTTAGAGAACCAGTTCTGTATCCATGCGCGATCATCAACTCCATATGACTGGAGTGACACTTTCTTCTTGACATCACACCCAACACACTACGATTCTCAATATACCCAGTATTGGCATACACAGAACCTGTTAAAGCCCTAGACGACCTCAACCAAAGTATATTGATTGTCGGAAGTATTAGCGGTGCAAGTCTCAGGTTAAGACCAAATACACCTACCCTGATTTCGGACTTCCATAGATACATAGTCATACTACCAATGGAATTCCGATGGGGTCTTATCCAGAGCGAAGCTGTTTCCCGTACCATCAGTGAAACACAACCTCCTATTACACTTGCATGAGTATCATATACCCATATATATAACTATGCCGTTGTGCCATTACAATGCGCACAAGTGTAATACTAGTCTTTTACGCATTCATCGATGTCCAATCTCGATAATGCTCTGACTATGGATGTTTAATGATTTATCCTTCGTGGATTGATACTGTCTCATATCATTCTCAATCCAGGAACAAATCACAGGTACCTCATATCATTTATATATCTAGGTGATCTAATCACAAATGATAAGAGTGCAATCTCCTTTGTCACATAGTTAATTTGTACAACAACACCGTGATCTGTACAAATAGTGACGCTATGGGTCATAATTGTCCAACAGTATCGTGGTCACCGAACATCATAGGCATATCGATAAAACCCAGCTTCGCTCCTACAACATTTCCTAGCTCGGGGGAGTCAAGTGGGACTCTAAGTTCGAGTGAGTGAACCCAAAACATCTTCACAAATAACCCTGTCACTCGTGTGACCGAGCATATGATGTGGAAAATGAAGTTGGTATATAGGTTTCATGATTTGATTGAGATTAGATTGACTTATTCTTCAGAGAGGATTGACTACAAGATCCCAAGGTGGATTAACTTCTATGAAAGGCCATTTGAAGATGGGTTGAGATTTCCTAGTATCAGGGCTAGCTTGGGAAGTGTTGGATAATTATGAGATAGCTCCCTCATATTCGATGCCCATACTTGTAAAGTTTTATTGTCGATTGAATGTATGGCTTACGAGTTGGAGATCAACTTTGAAGCTAAGGATTTACTTTACACCCACTATCTGAATGAACATTTGACTAAGAGGATGAGACACTATTTGTATCTTCGCCAGAAGAGGGAGCACCTGGTGTTTGGGCTTATAACTAATGACTAAAGTGACTGGCAAAAGTATTACTTCTTTGTGAAGGAAGACTTAGTCTTTCGGTCAGTTGGAGCTGGTCGAATTCTTGAGTTCTGGAACACGACAAGTGAACGTTTTACTTAACAATTTTCTTTTACGATTTACGTTTAACTAATGCTTATTCTTTCGTTTCTGCAGGTCTATTATGCAACTGAGCATTCGACACCACCAATAGCATCATCTCAAATACGAAAGTACATCTTAAGCTTGCCCGCTCCTGAGAGGAATTGGAGGTTCATTTTGGAAGAGCGTTGTCTGAGACTAATTTTTCTGTGGAGAAGAGTCTTGGATACTGAAGGTACTTCCTTGGCCCTTTGTAAGCGTATTTTGGCCATAGTGGTGGGCTCTTGGTCATGTCTACTCCTATTTGGACGACTCATATTTTTAAAGCCACTGACAACAGAGGAATTTTGTGCACAGCCGAAATAATTTCGAGTCGTTTCAAACTTCCTTACATAGAATAGATGAAGACCAATAGAAGAAACAAAAATTCCAAGGGAACAAAGGTTGAAGTAGACCCCAAACTGTAGAACTCGAATGAGGTGGCTTTGTTTGGAGCTCCAGTTGAGGCGACAAAG
Organism: Zanthoxylum bungeanum; assembly: GCA_019454045.1. Lineage (NCBI taxonomy): Eukaryota > Viridiplantae > Streptophyta > Magnoliopsida > Sapindales > Rutaceae > Zanthoxylum > Zanthoxylum bungeanum. Next base: position 12,352 of record SKCR01022830.1, read on the forward strand.
CCATCGACTAAGGTGGCATTTGTTGGAGTTGGTGCTTAGAGCGCCAATTCGAATAATATTTTATATATTATATTTTATTATTTATTAATAAAATAACTACATTTTCATTTCAACCTTGTTAATAGTAATGTCATTATGCATATTAGATTGATATATAAATATGTTAAGAATGACATCGACCTTAAAGTAGTCATGTAGTAATATTGGATATTGGGTGGTCTGATATTGTGATAGTATTACTACTATAAATTATTCTAAAAGTGAAATATTCCTAGTCGTTGGTTTTGGAATACGGTCGAATTCCTAAACCTATAAGACTAGCACATATCGTATAATGGAATTGGGGTTCAAATGGTTTAACCCGATGTACCATGAGCAATGGAAGCTTGTATAGACATGTGAGTATTCGTGGGAGTGAATACTGAATGACTCATAGGTGATTCCTAATAGTTAGAAGTACACACCACCGTCAATAGGAATCTCATCAAGTCGAGTAGCATAGTGATCTCTTGACTATAGTATAACATTGATTTTGTGTGTGATCCTCCACATTTTGATGCCATTTATGTCAGAGACCTTTCATGGTCTGAACTCTAGATGTTCGTTGGGTGTGGAATGATGCACTCGTTAATCAAGTGTGTATCAAGATAGGATTCGTCGGCCCGTATGTGAACCATCAGAGGTTTAGGTATCCATGTGAGTAAGTCACGATTCTTAAGGTTTTGGCAAAATCCGATCACCTATGGTGGATCGCATATATCAGAAATGGTGTTCTGATTAGTTGTAAAGAATCGTGGACATGTCGACATGAGATGTGCACCTCAGAATCTTGACGGTGTAATCTATGTTTCCTAAACACAACTAGATACCCTACGAATGAGGGATTGTTAAACATATGTGATGACCTCAACTTGTATAGTTCAAAAAGGTCGTTCGAGTTCTTCACGAATTTGAAGGTCGCCGAACCTGTCTGGACTTAGAGAGTCCCATAATATGAAGTGTACTCGTTGAGCACTTGGATATCCGTTAAGTTTTCTATAATAAATAATATTTGGTATTATAATTATCAACTATAAATAAATGTTATTGGATAACATTAATTATTTACTTTGACCCAATTGGATTAATCCAAAACCACACAAGGGTTTTGTTGTAATTTCATAAATATCTCTATCACTGGAGGATATTTTGGTAATTAAAAATATATAATAAAAGGTGTATTTGGCTTGATTTAATAGAAATAAATCAAAGTGGTAGACATTTAACTAAACCATTAATTAAACTTTGTCTTGATTTAATTGGATTAAATCAAAGTGGTAGACAAAGGTGATTAGTCAACCTAATTATACATATTTGGACAAATTGGGTGAAGCAGACATTAAGGTTGATTAGAACTTTTATTAATTAAAAATTACATAAGTTTTGCTATAAAAGACAAGCTTGAGCATGTTTTTAATCAAGGCAAAGTAATCTAAAACAAGCATTAAGTTAAAGAAAGAAATATTAGCCTAAGTAAAGTTTTTGTGGGAGAAGCTTTGGAAGTTCTCTACAACAATAAGAAGAAGAAGATTGGATCTTCATATCAAACTTGCTAACTTTGGAAGTTCTCCACAACAACAAGGAGAAGAAGATTGGATCTTCGAATCAAGCTTGCTAGTTTTGGAACTTTTCTACAAAATTTGAACAAGAAGAAGAATATTTACCACCCATTTGACCTAATATTTTGTATGATTTCTCTGGTCTTATGAACGTTTTAAAGTGTTTTAGTTTATTTTAAAGATAAAATAAAATCGGGACTCCATGGAATCAACCAGGACTAAATATGGACAAAATAAGGTTAAAAACTGGACTTGACATTTGGATTTTGGAGGTTGGAAACTTGAAATGGCGTTATAACGATATACAATTTCGGAAATTTCAACTTTAAGCAATTTTCGTATTTTGGCCATAACTTTTTACTCCAATATCGGATTGAGGTGATTCAAGTTCTAGATGAAGGAAGACTCAAAGATCTATAACTTTGACGTTCATAGGAATTTCGAATTCTGAAGTTTTCATGACCGAAATTGATGAAAATATGAAAGTGTGATATGTGTAATTATTAAAGTCATTTTCAAAAAAAAATAAAAAAAAAAAAAATGGAAATTGTCAAATTTCCACCAAACATACAAGCATGTTTAATGGAGGATTTGGTTCCATGTTTTGTGCCATGTTTGGTGGAGACAAAATTTTACCTATAAATACCAAGCCATTTCATTTATAAATTTGATACTTTTCTTGAGGTTTCTATTAAGGAACTTGAGGATTGTATCTTGTGTGTTTATTTTCTGTATTTTAATTATGTATTTTTATTTCTAGAAATAATAGTTTGTATGTTTTTACTTTCTGTTATGTTTAGTAGTTAATTTCCGCTGGGGGAAGGGTGAAATCTTTAATATGATAAGGTAGATTAATCTCACTTAATTTATAATATGGAAATTGTAATTTAATAATATGGATTAAAGTTGATTTGCCTTAATGACTGGTTTTATTTATTTTACATAATGTGACACCACCTATATGGTCGGTCTTTAGGTGACAGATGATTACCGCCTATATGACTGGCTTATGGACAAATAGTAACACTGCATTTATGGCTAGTTTGACTTAGTTGGGTAACACTGACAATTTCTATATTATAATAAAGTGAGATTTCTACATTTGAAATATTAAAGGTGGATCCCCTAACCCCGGTATTTTATTTTTAATCTAGGGAAGTGATTAAGTAAAATATTCACAAGTTTAATAATTGATTTTCTTTATATTATGTTTAATGCTTTGGTTTGTTTATTGAATCTTAAGCTTAATACTTATTGTTGCCTAATCACTAATAAGATTGATGTGGTAAACTTAAAATGAACTTGATGAAGGGAATTTAGGTTTCAGCCTTAGATTCAATAGCTCATGATCTCACCTTAGGGTAGATTTCCCTTAGGGAGATTTCCTTCCAGGATAGACATATACCTGTCGGGCGTGGGTAGCGACAATTGGAACTTGAACTTAATGAATTCGGATAACTTCGTTAACATAGACATATAGTTAATTGGGTTATTTTGGGTGTTTGCATCTGACAATCGACACATGCTTTTGCATATCTTCGTTTTCCAGGTTAACAAACTGATTTATTACGCATATATAAGAGAATCAATTCATCATTAGAATAATATTGTGTGGAATCACAACGCTAGATGTTTGTTTTCTTTATTATTAATTTCCTTTGTTTCATTTTATATATATTTTTTTTATTTATTTAGCAAATCCACATTCAACCAATCAATCAAGCAACCATTTCATTCTCATTTCAATTAGATACTTGTAAACATTTAGCATCAATAATTAATAACAATAGTAGAAATTAAGTCCTCGTGGGATCGATATTTTTACTACTTGAGCGATACGTGCATTTGCGTTACGTGTGTGATTACCACCAATCAAGTTTTTGGCGCCGTTGTCGGGGACTATTTTTCTTGCGTTATTAATTTTGAAGCTATATATTTTACTTGTATCTAATTTTCTTTACTTTTATATGTAATTTTTATTTATTTCTTTTATTTTCATGTGGTTGAGAATGGATCACTATTGGGCGATAGAAGCATTACGAACTTTAAGAGGTTAAGATACATCCCAAAATAGGGAACAACAGTCCGGTTTTCTGAGGCCTGTTTTCCAGCCCAACAATTATCCATGGATGTCAGAGAGAAATAACACAAAATTTGCTCAACGATTTCAGAGATGTGAGATATGTGATGGTAACCATTCTAGTGATCATTGCATGTACAACTATAATTCAGGGTGGCAGAACTATCAGAGACCTTCATATAATGAACACATCATATTTCATTGAACCACATTTTCCATCTTATCCATTATCAACCTATGATCTTCAAGGACTAGAACCATCAGTGGGAAGACAGTTGATGAACAGGCTCGAGAAATGGGAAGCTAAACTGGATGCAATATTTCGGAGTCAAATAAAAACCTTACAGAGGCTGATAAATGAATTGAGACAATTAATCAACAACCAGAACTACATACCTCACGGAGCAAATTCAAATATCACTGGTGAAGCCTTCGAATACCAAGAGTTTCATGTTGACACCTTAACAAGTGAGGAGGCTGAGGTAGAGGTATCAGTTCAGGAGCCCGAACAAGCAGAATCTCAATTTGATCTTGATCATTCTTCGGTCTCTGAGGAGGAGAACAAGTAGTAGAGCTGTCTGTACTAACTACACCAACAAGTGATGATGAAACTATGCATCCTCAAAATGAAGATCTTGGAGCATGCATTGCATATATATTTGAAGAAGAGCTGAACGAGGAAATGCCAAAATACATCTGTGACGAAAAAATGGAGCAAGAAGTAGAGCAAATGGAAGAGAAAATGTTTGACCACATTGAAAATCTCATGACTTCAAGAGAAACATCACTGTATTGGGGAGTACACATCGAGGACACCGCCCAGAAGCTTGAAAGAATTGAACAACCATTCAAAGTCAAGCATCATACGAGACCTCCTAATTTTCTTTCTTTCATTTCAAGAACTACTGGTGCAATTGTTGGTTTCTAATTAGGTCCCAAGATCATGAAATCAAGCACAAAATTCGCATGAATACACAAAGGAGTAAGGCGGAAACATTACTCACATTGATCGGTTATGGTGCCATGAAGAACAAAACGAATCTTCAAGCTTCTCAAACTCGCGGCAGTGGCGTCCTTGAGGCAGTGGGCTGCTCGGTTTTGCTGCTTGTTGTCCCTCCAAGATTCAGCCATGGGAGACTCCATGGAAGCTCCAAGCTTCAAGCTTCAAAAACGGATTCCAAGCTCACAAGAACACTGCCCTATCACCTTTGTATAACCCATGTGTGTGCTAGCACTACTCTTCTTCCTTGCTTTTCCTTTTAATTCGGTCATAACCAGAAATTTTAGGGAAAAAACGGTTCCAAACCGTGTGAGGAAGAATGAGGGAAAAAGAGGGAGAAGAGAAGGGTTTCACACAAAACGTGAATGTGGGAGAGAGAAAAAAGAAATGAAATGTTTATATATTTATTTATTTGATTTTCCAAAATCAAATAACAAATACACAAATCATTTTCCATTTACCAAAAGTCAAAAAGCAAAAAGCAAAAAGTGCTTTTCAACTACTACATCAATCAATCAAATCAAGTGACCGCTTATCACATCACTCAAAGTGACCTTTGATTTGACGCTTGATGTGACTAACGATTTGACGCACGATTTGACTTGCATGATGCACTCGAATTCGAAATGCGAATGCGCTCACAAATAATCCCGGGCTCGGGTTCGCTAATTCCAAATTAACGAATTTTATGTTGCATCATAATTAAATGATTACGCCTAGCGAAATCACTATTCATGTCGCTAATGAATTAATTCTAAATTAATTCATTCGCCCGAATTAAAATCTAATTTCAATTCCGCGTCGAAATCCAATTTCGTTTAATATATCAAATATATTAATTTATCGATTAATTACAAAATAATCGTTCTCTCTCTTTAAATTGGTATTTTATCCCAGATAAAATATCTCCGCAATTAATCCCAGATTAAGTTTCTCTCTCATCTTATTAATCCCAGATTAATTAAAAGTGTGAGTCATACGTCATCAGTGAATCTTCGGGAAGCGACCCATGAGATCCCCGGAAATGTTGGCAGTAAATACGGTCATCGGACTATCCGAACACGTAAGTACCTCGTACTACGTTTGTACCGATTTACAAGACAAGGTTGGCTTCTAGCAAAGCGCCATGCCTACCCAATTCTCCAGAAATATCCTTATAGGAATATTAGATCTATAACAAGCGTAGTATACCGAAGTCGTATTTCGATCCAGTATCGGATGTTCACGTGCTAGGCCTGGGGCTGGAATTGTGTCTGCCCCGTACGAAACACATATCGGATGTCTGGCAACTAGTCTCTATAATCGGATATACATGACCTTGTCATAATATCCCGATAGCTCTACCATTTAAGAGAACGAGTTCCGTATCCTATGTGACCATCATCTCCATATGACTGGAGTGATACTTCCGTCTTAACATCACACCCAACACACTACGATTCTCAATATACCCATCATTGGAGTACACAGAACCTGTTAAAGCCCTGGACGACCTCAACCAAAGTATATTGATTGTCGTAAGTATTAGCGGTGCAAGTCTCAGGTTAAGACCAAATACACCTACCCTGATTGCAGACTCCCATAGACACATAGTCATACTACCAATGAGATTCCGCATGGGTCTATCCAGAGCGAAGCTGTTTCCCGTACAATCGGTAAAACACAACCTCCTATTACACTTGCATGAGTATCATATCCCCAATATATGAGAACTATGTCGTTGTGCCCTCACAAACGTGCACAAGTGTAATACTAGTCTTTTACGTATTTATCGATGTCCAATCTCGATAATACTCTGACTAGGGATATTTAATGATTTATCCTTCGTGGAATGATACTGTCTCATATCATTCTCTGTCCAGGAACAAATCATAAGGACCTCTCATCATTTATACATCTAGGTAATCTAATCACAAATGATAAGAGTGCAATCTCCTTTGTCACATAGTTAATTTGTACAACAACACCATGATATGTACAAATAGTGACGCTATGGGTCATAATTGTCCAACAATCTCCCACTTGGCCTATAGCCAGTCACTCGAGTGTTTAACACCCGAACTATGTACGGTTTGTGATGAGTGGTATTTATATCACTATTTCCCACTCATTTAATCTAATATTTTGTATAGTTTCTTGAGTTTTGTGAATGTTTTGATGTGTTTTGTGTTATTTTGTAGATAAATAAAGTTTCAGGACATTCTTGAGGTGATTTGGAGTAAAACAGTGAAAATTGGCGAAAAAGGGCATTTTGGTAATTTCCAGCGTCGCGACGCCAAGACCTTCCGCGTCGCGACGTCCAGCATGCGCCGAATCTGCTAATGTGCGCCTGGTCAACCGGTCAGAATTTGAGAAGTTTGACTTTGCTAACATGCGCCGTGCCACGTGTCACCACCACAGAAGATCCGCTAACGTGCGCACGCCACATCATCATGACGTCACCAATGACGTCATGAACAGTGCCACGTCACCAATGACGTCATGAATAGTGCCACGTCATCAATGACGTCAGCTTCATAATTGAGTTCCAGCCGCCATTACACGTGTCAACCTTATCCTCTTATCCGAATTGCTACGTGTCGCCTCCTCATTGTGCCACGTCGACAAATCCAGCGTCGCGACACTGAGGTCCTTGGCGTCGCGACGCCCGAACAGTGAAAATTCTGCCTATAAATTCAGCGCGAAATTTCAGATTTAAGAAGACCTCTCTCTCTCTTGATTTCTCTCTCTAGAGAGAGTTTCTCTCTCTAGAATTTTTATTTTTTAGTTTTTTAATTTTAGTTTTGTAATTTATTTTAATTACCATTTGTAATAATAGTAATTTAATTTTTACTTTTTACTTTTTACAGTTTTTACTATTCATGAGAAAGTAATTTCCCAGCTATGGTGAAAGGTAATTCTTTTACTGTTACTATTTAGATTAATCTCCCTTAAAAATAATATATTTACTAATTAAAATACTGATTAATAAAGGATACCGCTATATTGGTCGGTTGGTATATTTATTTTCTGTTGGTTTGAACCTGATTAATCAAGGATAACGCCAGATTGGTCGGTTGATAAATTTATTTTGGTACCGCGATCTTCCTTGAGGATAGATAACCCTTTAATAGATTTCCTTACAGGATAGGAATATACATGTCGGGCGAGGGTAGCCATAATTGGAACTTAATCTTAATGAATCCAGATAATGTGGTTGACATAGGAATATGGTTCAATTGGGTTATACTGGGTATTTGTGTCTGACCATCGACAGATGCTTTCGCATAATTTCGTGTTCCAGGTTAATAAATCATTGTATTACCTAACTATAAAATAATCACTTCATCATTAAAATGATATTGGAATAAATCACAACCCTAGATCTTTGTGTCTTTTGTTATTTTCCTTAGTATTTTCTTTTGTCTTTTTATTTATTTATTTATTTAGCAACACCACTTTCAACCAATCAAACAAACAATCTCTCTATTCTCCATTTAATTAGATATTTGTAAATAAATAGATTCAATAATTAATAACAACAGTAGGAATTAAGTCCTCGTGGGATCGATATTTTTATACTACTTGAACGATACGTGCGCTTGCGTTATACGTGTGTGTTTACGCCGGTCAAGTTTTTGGCGCCGTTGCCGGGGACTTAATTTTCTTGAGTTGTTAATTTTGAAACTATCTAATTTACTTATATCTAATTTTCTTTATTTTTATTTGTATTTTTTTTTTCTTTTGTTTTCAGGTGAAAAAAAAAATGGAACACTATTGGGAGATTGAGAAATCACGAGCGTTACAAGAAGATGCACCCCAAATCTGGGAGCAACAGTCCAGTTTTCTGAGGCCTGTTGTTGAGCCCAATGACTATCACTGGATGCCAGAACCAAGTAATACTACTTTTGCTCAACAGAACTCAATGTGGAGATGTGACATATGTAATGGTAACCACCCAAGCGATTATTGCGAGTACAACTACAATTCAGGGTGGCAGAACTATCAGAATCAATCATGCTATGAAAAGCCATCACAATTCACAGAGCCACATTTTCCATCTTATCCATCATCTTCCTTTGATCCTTATCAAGAACCAGAACAATCCGAGGAAGATCAATTAATTCACATGTTCAAAGAACAAGAAGCTCGATTTGATGCACAAATTCAGAATAACGCAGGATCCATACAGAGAATGACAGCTCAAATCAGACAATTAATAGAAAACCAGAACATCATACCTCAAGAACCAGTTTCAGATGACACTGATGAAACCTCAGAGTACCAAACATTTCACGATGACACCTTAACAGAGAAGGAGGCTGAGGAGAATCAAAGACCAGAGGTATCAGTTCAGGAACCCGAACCGGCAAAGTCTCGATTTGATTTCTATTATTCAGATTCTGACGAAGATGAAGCTGAAATATTTGTACCAACTGCATCAAAAATTGAGGATGGAATTCTGTATCCTCAAAATGAAGATCTTGGAGATTCCATTGCACAAATGTTTGATGAAGATCTACCTGAGCCAATCATTTCAACCAGATCAGAGGATGAAGACCTAAAATCTAACATTTCTTTTCAGGTTGACAATTTTGAAACATGTATTTCACAGATGACAGATGAAGAGCTGAATGCAGAAATTTTCAAATACATCTGTGAAGAAAAGGTGGAGCAAGAAGCAGAGCAAATAGAATAGCAAATATCTGACCTAATTAAAGATCCAGAGCATTCAGGAAAAACATCGCTGTTTTGGGGAGTACAAACTAAAGAAATCACCCAGAAGCTTGACAGAATGGAATTTCCATTCCAAGTCAAGCATCATACGAGACCTCCTAATTTTATTTCTTTCTTTGCAGGAACTATTGGAGCAACAAAGATCAAAAAGGTGGCACGATCACTGAATGAGACAAAATTATTTTTACCACTTTACCGTTGGAAGAGACCATTCAAAAGCAACGCTCATGGGATTGTCTTTAATCGGACATCCAAAACGACACTGAAACCTCCTTAACAGATGAATTTCAGTCACGTCTGGCTGAAGACGAAAAATTTAGCGCTAGCAGGGAGGCAACCCATGCAATATGTTGTAATTTATTTATTTATTTACTTATTTTTGTGTGTGAACTTTTTAATTTGTGTGAGTTTTGCAGGAAAAATTTTAAATGGAATTTATCAGGACAAAGCAAGCCAGTACAAGCGGGATTTTCACAAAATAAAAATTTGACAAAATCACGAAGATACAAAGTCAATCCAGAAAAGACGGCCGAGTAAGAAGAGTCTACTTTTGGGACGCGTCCCTATGGATTCATCTGTCGCAAGACATGGTTTTGCCAAAAAAAAAAAAAAAAAACCCTAAAAATTACCGAGAGTCGCGACGCACGACCAATTTCAGCGTCGCGACACTGGTTTGTTTACAAGCCTAAAACCAGCAGCCACCTAGATAGATTTCATTCATCTTCTTCTTCTCTCAACAGCCACGGAGTCAAACCCAACAGAGACCAGAAGCCGAATCATCACCATAACCCAACCACCCACCACACCGAGATCCACCAAGCCACTGCCGTGTCTCTTCATCACTGCCGAGCCAAATCACTGCCGAGAACCATGGCCGAGCTTCCAACCCTCGACCACCGCAAGCCAAACCACCAAGAACCACCCTTGCCGTGACCTTCATCACCATAACTGAACCCATCATCATCTTCTTCCTCAAACATCACCAAGACGCACCACCACCTCCACCCGAGATCCACACCGTGAGCAAGCCAAGCCGTCCATCACCATCAAAACCAAGCTTCGCCGAATCCACCGAGATCCATCACAGCCACTTCAACCAGAAACCAACAACCACCATCAAACCAAGATCCACCCCTTGCCGTGACCGAAACCCACCAGCAACCGAACCGAATTCGAGTGCCATCGTGACCGTGAACCTCACAACCGAGATCCACAGCCGCAACTATCGCCACTGTCTCGCCTGAACCAAACCACACAAGACCGATCATTACGGATCTCCAACCCAAAGCCACGAACCCACTCTTGCCGAAACCAGAAGCCATCACCTGAGACCAAAACAGAGAAACCGTGAACCACCACCGAGCCACCAACGAACCAAACCGAGAGAACCCACCACTGCCAAAATCAGAATTTGAGATTAACATTAATGATTTGATAAAAATTTGATTTGGTAATTGGTAAATTGATTTGGTAATTAGGTTTGAATTGTGGTGTGTTTGATTTGGGAATTTTGAATTACGAAGGGTTGGATTGTGGATTAATTTGATTAGTAGATTTTGGGAGCGAAGAGTTGAATTGGAGTGATTGTGGCATTTGATAGATTTAGGTTGTGTTGGATAATAAAAAATTCAGCGGAGACTCTGTCGGATTTTTCTGAAAAATACCAAAGTTGGGATTTGATTTGTGATAATTTTTTTAGGATGAATTTGGGGAAATTTTGAGTTTTTAGAGGTGATTTTGCCAAAAATTTTAATGAAAAATGGTCAAATAGCAATTCTGGTAAAAAACGTAAATTGAACATAAATTTTCCTATCGGTAATTTTTCCTGTAAAATTTCAGCTGACCTGGTATTATCTTCTGAACTCTTTTGTGTATACATAGTGTGAACTTTTTAATTTTGTGTGTTATTTTTGTAGGGAAAGCACAAACGGAGCATTTTAATACAGATGGAATTGTGTTTGGCAATTAAAGAGAAGAAACAATTCATTAACGATGTTGAATAAGGAATAAAATCTTAAGACACATCCTAATGAATTTATACTAAGCGAGTGGCGTATTGCATACACAATTCCGTTGCCTTAATCATTGCTTTGATTTGCTTTTCTGTTGTAATTATCTTTATTTTCGTAGACAGGATCCAGACTTTTTGACCTTTCACGATTTCTTTTGTTGTTTAGCTAACAATCGTCCTCTGGAAGATACTTGTGCTATTATTTTACTCACCCTTTTTCAGATACTATAAATTCAGCCCGTCATTGCACTTTTGAAGGCATCCATAGTTGAGAAAGAAATACAAAAAAAAAAAAAAATGGAAGCCACTTCAAGAAGACGAGTTGAGAACATCTGTGTGTTTTGCGGTAGTACAGTTGGTACTAAACCACAATACGTAGAGGCAGCACAGGAATTGGGTCGAGTCTTAGCAGCAAGGAATATGCACTTAATATATGGCGGAGGTAATCTTGGACTAATGGGGATTGTTTCAAAGGCCGTACAGGAAGGAGGCAGTCATGTTTTGGGAATCATCCCAAAACCCTTGGCAGAGGCGAATCTTATTGGATCAACAAACGGAGAGGAACTGATCGTGCCAGGTATGTCTGAACGACTGGTAGAAATGATTAACCGTTCTGATGCTTTTATTGCTTTGCCAGGTGGCTTGGGCACATTGGAGGAAATTTTTATAGTACTATCTTGGGCGAACCTGAACATACACCAGAAACCGCTTGGACTACTTAACGTTGATGGGTTTTACGATTTTCTTTGTGTGTTTCTGGATGATGCTCGGAGAAATGGGTTCGTGTCAAAACCTATGAAAGAACTCTTATTCACTGCCAGAACTGCACCGGATCTAATTGACCAACTCGTAGCCTATGAACCACAAGTTGACTGTAGGCACTGCATTTTTACACATAAACCCGATGAGGAGTCTTATTTGGAGACAACTACCTTTTAAGTCACGGAGGTCACGGGAAACGGACGTCGGAAGGGGAAATTCAGAATAAACAAGGTTCACTGTTTTCGTTCGTGCTGCGTTCGTGTTTACGTCCGAACGTCAAACGGATTGCGGGCGTTCGTGCCGCGTTCGAGGAAGCGTTCGAACGGTGTCGGTAAATCTGGTTTTGCTGCTAGCCTCTCATCCAGCCCAATTAGCCCCCCAAAGCCCATAAAACACATCTCAATTTAAATAAATAAATATTAATTAAAACATTAACTAAATAAGATAATAATTAAATTAATTAAATGATTAAATAAAATATATACCAAACATAAAATAAACAATTACCAACTTAAACTAAAATCATGCCTAAATTAAACAAATCACACACTAAATCAAAATATAATCATACCAATTAAAATCAATCAACCAATTATATTCCCAATCTAATAAGATTATTCCCAAATCTAAAATATTGTATTCCTAATCCAAGCCAATCAATATTCAACCTTCCCTATCTAGCCAAGATTTGTCCCCCCTCAATCTTTGACTTCCCTTACCAAACCAAATCAAATCCCTTTCCTTGTAAAGCCCAACCCTTTGCCTATAAAAAGAACCATTCACCAACCTTCTCAACCTTAGTTAGTCCCCTAGTCCCTAGACCCTAGCTAGTTAGTTAGTTGGTCCCCTAGTCCCCTAGTCCCTAACTCATACACAACACACATAAAAATTACAGGAGGAACACACCCAAGGAAACAATAAGCAAAAGATAAAGAGGAAAAGGCAGCGAAACCACAAGGAAACAATAGCAAAAGACGGAAAACGACGACTCAAAACAGTAAGACAACGAACGAGAACAGTGAACCAGTGAACCGGGAGAGTTGCGGAGCATCCACCCTTCCGACAATCGTGTACCGTACATCCGAGAGATGATTTAAAAGGTTAGACCTGAGGGTACCTTTTCATTAGTTTATATTCGTTTTTTTATTATTATTATTGCATTCTATTCGCATGAGAGTCGTTTATGGAAGCATGTTGTGGCTTGAATGAAATGGAAGAGTGTCGTCTCTTGTGGTATATAAGATGGAAACCCAGACGTAAATTCCGTAGCCGAATCCGAATGGACGGTAGTGCGGTCTGTACATGGGACACAACTCCACGTACCACTTGAGTAAACGGCACCTTCTCTTGTTTTGTGTTGCTTTTATGTATTTATTTTTGTCATTTAAATTCTGCATGTTGCTTATTTATGCATGACTCAATCGAGCGCATGGGCTTAGTAAGTGGAATGAAAGATCCCCTACGGGGAGGGGTTAAAGCCCTTTACCACGATGCTTTGCCGCGCCGATTGATGTGTGTTCGGTTGGATGCAAGACACGTTCAATCGGACATACTTAGAATAATATGATTGTCTTTATGTTTGTATGCATGATGTGATGTGACGCGCATGGGCTTAGTATGTTGGTCTAAAGGTCCTCTCTTTGAGAGATCAAGAGCCCCAAAAGGCCACCTTTACGGCAGTACTTCGCCGCGCCCCTATTTGTTGTTTATGTATTCGTCCCATTTTATGCATCAGTTCTGTTCCCGTTTCGCGTTTACGAACGCAACTCAAACGCGCATGTATTTTTGCCTTATCATGCATCATGTCTCATTTCCGTTCGAACGCGTTAACAAACGCCATACGAACGTGAGCATTCTGTCTCATTTCCATTCGAACGCGTTAACAAACGCCATACGAACGTGAGCATTCTGTTTCATTTCCGTTCGAACGCGTTTACGAACGCTACTCGAACGCGAGCATTCTGTTTCATGTCCGTTCGAACGCGTTTACGAACGCTACACGAACGTGCACACACTGAACTGAGTCTGTCTTATCATATTCATGCATAATTGCCTCCTGGTTGATCTTTCTTGTGTTATATAGCCAACTGTATTATTTGTATTCAAGCATGATTATGTTGTTCTTAGTTTTCCATAACATAGGATTGAAATATGTTCATGAGATTGCCATGTGACGTTGCATGTTGTGATGAACTTGTTGAGGTATGCATATGAATTTAGAAGCATGATATTCTTGGAAATAAATGTTATTTAAGCCTGGTTAAATTATTATATAAATCCTTTTTATTACAAGTGACATAAGTAAGGGACCATTCCGAACCCAACGGTTTGAGGTCTTCCCTTGCGAGGGGTGAGTGCGGCCTTAAATCTTTGTCCCGGTTCACACCGGGTGGCGACTCCATGTATGTAATCCTTCCCATCTAGGCCGCGAGCCTAGGAACGGTGTCGCCCAGGTCCTGTGTCCTACAGTCTGGCGACTCCACTGGGGATAGAAAGTTGGCCCCGAAATATTGTCTTGTAATGTTTGGATTTATGTTTTAAATTGACCGTGTCTATAGTGGATAAAGTGAGGGTTTAATCAAAGGCATTTTTAGGCTAGGTAATGGTTTGGTGTCTTCCTTCATTCACTACCTTTCTAGAAGGAAAAGCTGTGAAGGCACCTAGATAGCCATCTACTCGTAGCCTTTGTGATGGACTAATTTGGAGGACTCGTTTTTATTCCTGACAACAAGCGATAAGAGCCTAAGAGGCTTGGGTATTTAAGTGAGCCTCGCTCCACCTTCCCTCTGGGGGATCTACAACGGGAAATCCATTTGACAGTCCGTCACACACCATAGCTCATTGGCACGTACCTTAGTGTATAAAAAGGGTGCGCTCACTTGGTTGCTCGAACCCTTGAGTGGGGAGACCTAGTTGTGGGCCATCCTTCGCCGGTGAGAGCCTTTGTATATACTCTTACTACCCACCCATAGACCGGGTTGGCTAAAGTAACAATTATTCCTTGAATATGTGCTTGTGGACCATCCTCATTTGGATGCAGTTGGACTATTGTCAGAAATGCGGGCTTGCTGGGCCATTTAAACTGGGGCAAGTTCACACCTTATGACTATTAGGCCAAAAGCTTCTGAAATGTTGATGGGCCACTTTGTAAAAATTATTATGTCATGTTTGCATCATTTTTTATACTTGTGTTTGGGAACATCGTTGTTTGGATCCATTTGGACCATTTATCATGGGATATGGGCTTGTTGGGCCATTTAAACTGGAAAAAGAACACATCTTATGACGATTGGGCCAAAAGGCTTCTAAATAACAGTGGGCCATTTTATGATTGTGTTCGGAATATTATCATTTGGATTTAGTTGGGCTCTTTGCCATAAGACATGAACTCGTTGGGCCATTTAAACTGGGACGGGTTCACTCTTATGACAGTTAGCCCGAAAGATTCTAAAATGATAACAGGTCGATTTGTGTGAAAATTTTAATTGATTTAGTATGTTATATACATCTCATGCACCTCATGCATACATACATCATGTTAACCCTTGTATTCTGAAAGCCATCATAGATACATGTTGGTTAGGGAAGAGGACAGATTTGTCAAAAGACCAAGCAGCCACCAGGAGTACCTGCAAAAGACATAACCCAACGGGATAGGAAACCCAATCATGCATGCATGCATACACATAACATATTCGCATCCTTTTTGTGTTTGTTCTGTTTTGTAATAACAGGTTTCAGAGGAGAAAAAGAGAAAGCGTCAAATGCAAGCCAACCAGAAGCAGTAACAGTACAATAGCAGAGTTTCGGGAATGAATCCCAAAGGAATGAATCATAGGGCCGAGGCCCACGTCGTCTGAATTTGGAATGAATCCCAGGGTCGAGGCCCACATTCAGTATCAGTCTGGGGGCGAGGCCTATGTCAGTAGCAGTTGGGGCCGAGGCCCACTTCAGCATCAGTTTTGGGGCGAGGCCCATATCAGTAACAATCTGGGGGGCGAGGCCCATATCAGTATCAGCCGTGGGGCGAGGCCCATATCAGTAACAGTCTGGGGGCGAGGCCCATATCAGCAGTATCAGTCTGGGGGCGAGGCCCATATCAGCAGTATCAGTCTGGGGGCGAGACCCATATCAATATCAGTTTAGGGCGAAGCCCACATCATTATGCGGCCGAGGCCCACTCAGCAGAATTTTGGAATGAATCCAGGGAATGAATCCCCAGGGTCGAGGCCCACATCAGCAGCAGAATTTTGGGATGAATCCCGAGGGTCGAGGCCCACGTCAGCATCAATCTGGGGGGCGAGGCCCATGTCAGTAGCAGTTGGGGCCGAGGCCCACTTCAGCAATCAGTTTTGGGGATGAGTCCCAGGGTCGAGGCCCACATCAAACACAGTTTGGGAATGAGTCCCAGAGCGAGGCCCATATTACATCAGATCAGTTCTGCCGAGAATGGCACTCCGAGAATGGAGATATAGTCCGGGAATGGGCAGTTCAAGAATGAACAAGTCGGAAATGACACTCCGAGAATGGAGATATAGTCCGGGAATGGGCAGTTCAAGAATGAACAAGTCGGAAATGACACTCCGAGAATGGAGATATGGTCCGGGAATGGGCAGTTCAAGAATGAACAAAGTCGGAAATGACACTCCGAGAATGGAGATATAGTCCAGGAATGGAGCAGAGTTCAAGAATGAACAAGCCGGGAATGGCACTCCAAGAATGGAAGCACGGTTCGGAAATGGACCACTCTCTTATCAGCAACGGTTCGAAATGGACCATCATCTCATCACTTGCCGAAAATGGCACTCCGAAAATGGAGCACGGTTCGAAATGGACCATCATCTCATCACTTGCCGAAAATGGCACTCCGAAAATGGAGCACGGTTCGAAATGGACCATCATCTCATCAGTTCGGGAACAAAGCCCAGAGGAAGAAAGCCTCATGTCAGTATAGTTTGAGAACAAAGCTCAAGAGGAAGAAAGCCTCATATCAGTATAAGTTTGAGAATAAAGCTCAAGGGGAAGAAAGCCTCATGTCAGCACAGTTCGGGAAGAAAGCCCACACTCAACACAGTTCAGGAAAAAAGCCTACATTCAGTTCAGTCCAGGAAGAAAGACTACATTCAGCTCAAAATGGGAACAAGACCCACGGGAACAAAACCCACCACTCAACATTCAGGGAACAGACCCTCAGCTCAAAATGGGAACAAGACCCACGGGAACAAAACCCAACACTCAACAATTCAGGGAACAAGACCCTCAGCTCAAAATGGGAACAAAGCCCAGGGGAGGAAAGCCTCATGTCAGTAAGTTTGAGAACAAAGCTCAAGGGGAAGAAAGCCTTAGTCAGTACACGGTTCGGGAATAAAGCTCGGAAGGAATAAAGCCTCATATCAACAGAGTTCAAGAATGAACAAGCCGGGAATGGCACTCCAAGAATGGACACGGTTCGGGAATGGACCACATCACAACACGGTTCGGAATGAACAGGGGTCGCAGCACCTCACCACCCAAATCAACTCAACACATGGTAAGTCAAGTGGCAGCTGGCGAGCCAGGTAAGTAGAAATGCATTGCATAACTTTGATAGGATTGTCACTGTTGCACATTACACAAGTCCCATCAAAGTGGGGGCGACTGTAGGCACTGCATTTTTACACATAAACCCGATGAGGAGTCTTATTTGGAGACAACTACCTTTTAAGTCACGGAGGTCACGGGAAACGGACGTCGGAAGGGGAAATTCAGAATAAACAAGGTTCACTGTTTTCGTTCGTGCTGCGTTCGTGTTTACGTTCGAACGTCAAACGGATTGCGGGCGTTCGTGCCGCGTTCGAGGAAGCGTTCGAACGGTGTCGGTAAATCTGGTTTTGCTGCTAGCCTCTCATCCAGCCCAATTAGCCCCCCAAAGCCCATAAAACACATCTCAATTTAAATAAATAAATATTAATTAAAACATTAACTAAATAAGATAATAATTAAATTAATTAAATGATTAAATAAAATATATACCAACATAAAAAAACAATTACCAACTTAAACTAAAATCATGCCTAAATAAACAAATCACACACTAAATCAAAATATAATCATACCAAATAAAATCAATCAACCAATTATATTCCCAATCTAATAAGATTATTCCCAAATCTAAAATATTGTATTCCTAATCCAAGCCAATCAAATATTCAACCTTCCCTATCTAGCCAAGATTGTCCCCCCTCAATCTTTGACTTCCCTTAACCAAACCAAATCAAATCCCTTTCCTTGTCAAGCCCAACCTTTGCCTATAAAAAGAACCATTCACCACCTTCTCAACCTTAGTTAGTCCCCTAGTCCCTAGACCCTAGCTAGTTAGTTAGTTGGTCCCCTAGTCCCTAACTCATACACAACACACATAAAAATTACAGGAGGAACACACCCAAGGAAACAATAAGCAAAAGATAAAGGAGGAAAAGGCAGCGAAACCACAAGGAAACAATAGCAAAAGACGGAAAACGACGACTCAAAACAGTAAGACAACGAACGAGAACAGTGAACCAGTGAACCGGGAGAGTTACGGAGCATCCACCCTTCCGACAATCGTGTACCGTACATCCGAGAGATGATTTAAAAGGTTAGACCTGAGGGTACCTTTTCATTAGTTTATATTCGTTTTTTATTATTATTATTGCATTCTATTCGCATGAGAGTCGTTTATGGAAGCATGTTGTGGCTTGAATGAAATGAAGAGTGTCGTCTCTTGTGGTATATAAGATGGAAACCCAGACGTAAAATCCGTAGCCGAATCCGAATGGACGGTAGTGCGGTCTGTACATGGGACACAACTCCACGTACCACTTGAGTAAGTAAACGGCACTTCTCTTGTTTTGTGTTGCTTTTATGTATTTATTTTTGTCATTTAAATTCTGCATGTTGCTTATTTATGCATGACTCAATCGAGCGCATGGGCTTAGTAAGTGGAATGAAAGATCCCCTACGGGGAGGGGTTAAAGCCCTTTACCACGATGCTTTGCCGCGCCGATTGATGTGTGTTCGGTTGGATGCAAGACACGTTCAATCGGACATACTTAGAATAATATGATTGTCTTTATGTTTGTATGCATGATGTGATGTGACGCGCATGGGCTTAGTATGTTGGTCTAAAGGTCCTCTCTTTGAGAGATCAAGAGCCCCAAAAGGCCACCTTTACGGCAGTACTTCGCCGCCGCGCCCCCTTATTTCGTTGTTTATGTATTGCGTCCCATTTTATGCATCAGTTCTGTTCCCGTTCGAACGCGTTTACGAACGCA
Organism: Zanthoxylum bungeanum; assembly: GCA_019454045.1. NCBI lineage: Eukaryota > Viridiplantae > Streptophyta > Magnoliopsida > Sapindales > Rutaceae > Zanthoxylum > Zanthoxylum bungeanum. Next base: position 31,811 of record SKCR01022830.1, read on the forward strand.
ACTCAAACGCGCATGTATTTTTGCCTTATCATGCATCATGTCTCATTTCCGTTCGAACGCGTTAACAAACGCCATACGAACGTGAGCATTCTGTCTCATTTCCATTCGAACGCGTTAACAAACGCCATACGAACGTGAGCATTCTGTTTCATTTCCGTTCGAACGCGTTTACGAACGCTACTCGAACGCGAGCATTCTGTTTCATGTCCGTTCGAACGCGTTTACGAATGCTACACGAACGTGCACACACTGAACTGAGTCTGTCTTATCATATTCATGCATAATTGCCTCTTGGTTGATCTTTCTTGTGTTATATAGCCAACTGTATTATTTGTATTCAAGCATGATTATGTTGTTGTTCTTAGTTTTCCATAACATAGGATTGAAATATGTTCATGAGATTGCCATGTGACGTTGCATGTTGTGATGAACTTGTGTTGAGGTATGCATATGAATTTAGAAGCATGATATTCTTGGAAATAAATGTTATTTAAGCCTGGTTAAATTATTATTAAATCCTTTTTATTACAAGTGACATAAGTAGAAGGGACCATTCCGAACCCAACGGTTGAGGTCTTCCCTTGCGAGGGGTGAGTGCGGCCTTAAATCTTTGTCCCGGTTCACACCGGGTGGCGACTCCATGATATGTAATCCTTCCCATCTAGGCCGCGAGCCTAGAACGGCGTCGCCCAGGTCCTGTGTCCTACATTGACCCTATCATTTCAAAGATAAAATGGTCCGAGGATGATCGTGGTAAGAAGCGTCGAATTAATCTGGATCTTAACCTTTAATTTTCCTGTAGAATTCAACTAATCAGGTACGATTTCTAAACTATTCTTCTACTATTTAAGACATTGGGGACAATGTCTCATTAGGTTTGGGGGTGAGGTATAGTTAATAGTACTTGTTTGTATTGTGTTTTTATTTTTAGTCCAAAATTTTTCGAAAATACAAAAAAATTGAAAAATTTTCAAAAATTACAAAAATATTTTGCATTTTTGTGTTTTTATTTTAACTAAAAAGTTGAAAAATTGGTAAGAAATAGCCGAGTAAGGAGTTTCCACTCTTGAGACGTATTTCAAACCATTTATTTCGAAATAAGTTAATTTTTGTTTATTTCCTTTTGAATTATTTAATTTGTGAATTCTCCATAAAACTGACTAAAATGAATCTTCATATGCTCATTTGACAGGTATTATCAACATACATAGAAAACATACAGACATGAGCTGTAATTGAAAAGTTTGTAATATTCAGTGCTCTAGTTTAATTGGAGGAAGCATCTCTAAAAAGTGATGGAGTAAAAAAAAAAAAAAAAAAAAAATCTGTTGTACAAAAATAAAGTATCTAAGATCCGAGTTACTAAGTCTGAAAGGGTGTTTTAACACCTAGTGCCCTAAAACCAACTGGTTTGGGAGTCATTGGCCAAAGTTCGTTACATGGATCGAAGATGCTACAAAAAAAATATATATCTATATATGAAGTCTGGGTAATTAAGTCCGTAGGGGTGTCTTAACACCTGGTGCCCTAAAGCCAACTGGTTTGGGAGCCACCGACCCAAAGCTCGCTACATAGACGGAAGGTATTGTATATAAATAAAAAGTCAAAATTCAGAAAAAGCAAAGAAAAAATCAGAAAAATCAGAAAAATTATTCCATTGCTACAAAAAGGTGTGAAATCTGATAGAACTTTAGGACAAAAATATTACTCTCTTATCAACTGCACTTATGACTGTTGTGGGCAAAATGAGTTGTTTAATATTTTGTTGGCTGTGTATATGGAGAATGATAAAAATAATCGGAGAATTTACTTACTTAGTAATTTAGAAAGAAACAAAACAACTAGTAACTTGTAGTTTCAGTTTCACCTGATTAGTTACTATCTTCTTTATTCTCTTTTCTCTTGTTTTTTGCTTTTGTGTGCATTAGTTTTACTGCATTTTTACTTTTGTAAAATGTTGTGGGTATCATTGCTGTAAACCCTCACGAGACTACAACTCGTCCACTAGGGACACCTAGGGGTTTAAAGGCTTGTTGCATATGCTAAATGCAACCGTGATCCCTACGAAAATGGCTTAGTTAAATTTTATTATGTTATTTTATTCTGTATTTTGCTCGAGGACTAGCAAATGTTAGGTTTGGGGGTGTGATGAGTGGTATTTATATCACTATTTCCCACTCATTTAATCTAATATTTTGTATAGTTTCTTGAGTTTTGTGAATGTTTTGATGTGTTTTGTGTTATTTTGTAGATAAATAAAGTTTCAGGACATTCTGGAGGTGATTTGGAGTAAAACAGTGAAAATTGGCGAAAAATGGCATTTTGGTAATTTCCAGCGTCGCGACGCCAAGACCTTCCGCGTCGCGACGTCCAGCATGCGCCGAATCTGCTAATGTGCGCCTGGTCAACCGGTCAGAATTTGAGAAGTTTGACTTTGCTAACATGCGCCGTGCCACGTGTCACCACCACATAAGATCCGCTAACGTGCGCACGCCACATCATCATGACGTCACCAATGACGTCATGAACAGTGCCACGTCACCAATGACGTCATGAATAGTGCCATGTCATCAATGACGTCAGCTTCATAATTGAGTTCCAGCCGCCATTACACGTGTCAACCTTATCCTCTTATCCGAATTGCTACGTGTCGCCTCCTCATTGTGCCACGTCGACAAATCCAGCATCGCGACACTGAGGTCCTTGGCGTCGCGACGCCCGAACAGTGAAAATTCTGCCTATAAATTCAGCGCGAAATTTCAGATTTAAGAAGACCTCTCTCTCTCTTGATTTCTCTCTCTAGAGAGAGTTTCTCTCTCTAGAATTTTTATTTTTTTAGTTTTTTAATTTTTAGTTTTGTAATTTATTTTAATTACCATTTGTAATAATAGTAATTTAATTTTTACTTTTTACTTTTTACAGTTTTTACTATTCATGAGAAAGTAATTTCCCAGCTAGGGTGAAAGGTAATTCTTTTACTGTTACTATTTAGATTAATCTCCCTTAAAAATAATATATTTACTAATTAAAATACTGATTAATAAAGGATACCGCTATATTGGTCGGTTGGTATATTTATTTTCTGTTGGTTTGAACCTGATTAATCAAGGATACCGCCAGATTGGTCGGTTGATAAATTTATTTTGGTACCGCCTTTATGGCTGGATTATGAACAAATATTACCGCCTATATGGCTGGTTGGACTTAATTGGACTTAATCAGGATACCGCCAGATTGGTCGGTTGGTAATATTATCACAAGTTTATATATTATTTTATGGGAGATATCTAAATTAGTAGTAGTAAAAGTAATTCCTTTTACCTTAGTATTTTATTTTATTTTACTTTTCAGTTTTACTTTATGTCTTTTACTTTTCAGTTGTTAGTCCTAATTATGTGTCATAACTAAATAGTTATCTGGGGTTGTACTGAATTCAATATCACCGGTTTATAAGGGTTAGATTATAGTTGGGGTAATTAAAAGAGTTATTTGTTGAGTCATAATCTTAATGCTTTTTATTAACCGATCACTAATAAAATTGATTAGGTAAACTTAAAATGAACTAGACATAGAGATTTTAAGTTTAAGACCTTAGACTCAATAGCCCACGATCTTCCTTGAGGATAGATAACCCTTTAATAGATTTCCTTACATGATAGGAATATACCTGTCGGGCGATGGTAGCCATAATTGGAACTTAATCTTAATGAATCCAGATAATGTGGTTGACATAGGAATATGGTTCAATTGGGTTATACTGGGTATTTGTGTCTGACCATCGACAGATGCTTTCGCATAATTTCGTGTTCCAGGTTAATAAATCATTGTATTACCTAACTATAAAATAATCACTTCATCATTAAAATGATATTGGAATAAATCACAACCCTAGATCTTTGTGTCTTTTGTTATTTTCCTTAGTATTTTCTTTTGTCTTTTTATTTATTTATTTATTTAGCAACACCACTTTCAACCAATCAAACAAACAATCTCTCTATTCTCCATTTAATTAGATATTTGTAAATAAATAGATTCAATAATTAATAACAACAGTAGGAATTAAGTCCTCGTGGGATCGATATTTTTATACTACTTGAACGATACGTGCGCTTGCGTTATACGTGTGTGTTTACGCCGGTCAGTTGGCTCAAATTACTGAGAAATGTTTTCGTCAGCGGATTTACATGATTATCATCTGATGCAATTTATTCGATCATCACATCGCCGCGATGTATGATCCGAACGAATCAGATTTAATATCAAAATAAGTATATGGATCGTCGATGAGACCATTAATTCTTTAGCTTGTGCTGACGCCTAGATCAACTGCTAACAGAACTATATCTAATCTAATTAGATTTATTATCGACCCAAATAACTTCTATTGCTGCCTCAGCTGCAGCAATAACCTGCATTTGTTGTTTATTCAGTAACAGTATCTTGCTTGGAAGATTTCCAGCTTACTGTTCCTTTATACTATTGTATAGTACCTTTGTTACGACTTATAGTCGTTATCATGAAAGCCAAGCTTTCACCGATTATATTATGGGAATATCATTTCCAAGAAATGATATATCATCATTACTCAGGACATTTACTGTCAGTGCGCTCCCACTAACCTCCTTATATACACAAGAATTATTTTCGTTTTGAATTAAATCATAAACTATTATGATTACATCAAAACGACAATTCCAAGAACCTAATGCTTGTTTCAATCCAAACATGGATCGAATAACCTGCAAACCTAGTTTGCTTGTTATGGTTCGACAAAACCGTCAGGATGTTGTAAACATCCTCCGAAAGGTTTCCGTTAAGGAAAGCGGTTTTGGCATTCAGCTGCCACATTTCATGAATGAAACATGCAGCATTAGCAAGCATTGTCGAAATGGATTTACCGTGGCAACAGGTAAAAGGTTTCGTCGTAATCAACACAATGTTGATAACTCTACCTTTTCGCTACAAGCCTAGCTTAGTACGTTGGTATGTTGCCATCCATGTATGTCTTCCTTGAAGACTTATAGTACCAATAGGCACAATGCCTTGCGGTACATCAACTAGTATCTAAACATAGTTGGTATACATGGAATCCATATCGGACTTTATGGCACTTTACCATAATAGGGAGTCGATACCTTGTATCACTTCCACATACGTAGTCAGTTGGTATACCTCAATAAGATAGACATATTTATGAGGTGAGATCAGAAACCCATACCCCAAGTTATTTTCTGAATCTCTCCGACCTACGTGGTTCTTGTGTATTCAAAGATCAATGGCATAGTTTCATCCTTGATGAACTATTTATGTTCCATTAGGATTCGGTGCCTTGAACAGTATTACTCCGATTTTCATCGAGTTATACTATCCTCCCACTTACCACTGCATGACGGTATTCTTCTTAGGAAAACTGCATGGTGAGCAATAATCTAATTATTCTCATGTGAGGTGTATAAGTACAATACTTATGGTATCCCTAAGATAACCTACAATTGGCATTTATCCAATTTGGGTTTTAGTTTGGTATCATCCAAATATATATGCCTAGCATACCCAAATCTAACAGGAATTTGAAACCCGGTTTCTTTTCCTGTTCGTATCTAATATGAGATCTGTCAAACAGATATTATGGAACCTTATTCAAAATAAGTTCTTGCACTGGTTAAAGCTTATCCGTTGAAGGAAATGGTAGCTCAGAGCGACTCATGATTAACCTTATCATGACCAACAAAATTCGGTTAATCCTGTTTGGACACACCGTCAGACTGATGTGTTCCGGGAGGAGTCTTCATTGAAAGAATACTATACTCTTTCAAGTATATGAGAAACTTATTGCTTAAGTATTTCCATTATGGTCTTACCGTGACAGTTTAATACTTTAGCCGATCTGTTTGTCTATTTCGTGTCGAAAACTGTGAAAGTTTGCGATTTGTGTTTCAAAAGAAACACATAACCATAACGCGATGCCACATCCGTACAGGTCACGAAATATTCATATCCACCTCTAGCCTAGCTAGACATGGGCCCACTTGCTTCACTATGAACTAGGGCTAACAGATCAGTGGCATTTACACTTTTACCAAGTAAATAGTGTTTTAGGCACTTTGCCCAATAAACTAGATTCGTAGACTTTATTTGATTGGATCAAATTAGTCCTGGTACCCGCTCTTCAAAAGTGCGGATATACGAGTCTTGTTTAATAGTGTCCTTGACAACTATGCCACATTTAAGTTTCTTCTGATCAAATCAGTTTGAGCTATTTATTTGTCATGTTATATATTTGAGATATTATTTATATTCAAAATATAAATTCTGTTATTCACATCTAATGTGTTTATCTCAATATCATCTTTATATAATAAAACACTTTAGTGTTCTAGAATATAAAGGTTCACCCGCAGCGGGCCAAACACTGATATAAAGATAATGTATCTAGTCAAACTAGTTACATTATAAAAGTTTCCTAATTTAAGCACATACCCGAAGGTAGTTCCTAAATTCAGGTATCTACGGTTAAAGCAGCGACTTTCGTCCCGTTTTCAATTCGTAGATAAATCTCAATTGAAGTCAGTATCCTGTTCAAAATAGATTCTGAACATCAATACATATATTTTATGTACCACACTAAGTATTTAAAATCTAATTTTAATACTATTTGTGAACATAATTATGACAATCATTTTTGAAGTCAGAGCCTTGCTCGTCTTCAATTCCTTCTTATGATATGTCTTTTTATCTTCCTAGAAGATTATAATGATTTTGCCTTTGCCTTTTCCATATTCCGGTTGCCTTTGGCCAAGCCTCAGGTTTCTAGAATATCGAAGTAAGGTGCGCCTTGCGCTACTTGCCTTATTGCAAACTTTGACTTTATCTCCTTGAGATTAGTTATTAATTCTCCAAGAATTATTTATTGCAATTTTTACTTCTAAAATCAAATTTTAGATTTATAAAGATCCTTCAATTTCAGTATCATACTTTAAGAATCTAATCTTTAGTTCTGATAAAGAAATTAAGGAGTCTATATGACAAGTATTATGGATTAAGCACTAAAGTTATCATTACATGAATATTCCAAATATCATGTTCCACTTATTTGCTTAACTCCGGACTTAGGCTTAATACGTTATTTTATCAGATAAACTAACTTATTATTTTTCCAGGACCATCCTGAAATTATTCCCAATTTGAAAATTAAACCATTTAAATACATTTTCCCCAGGATTATGTTTTAAATGTCAATCTTTCAATTTTCTCTTGATTCTAATAGTCAAACTATTTAATCAACGATTTGTGGTACCTTTTATTATAATGATTATATAGTCAAACTATATAATCAAATATAATTTAAATCAATTAACCTCAATTACATTGATTACTATAATCCAATTATAAAATCAACTGTAAATTGAAATTAATTAATTCAAATATATTTATTAATATAATCCAATTATATATAATCAACTATAATACAGTCCAACTGTTAATTAAAACAACAATTTAAATATTAGTCCAACTAACATTTAATCTAACGACGAAATAATTTGTGATTGAGCGCGTATGGAAAGTAATTAAACGAATATTGCAAATTCAATTCTTGCCTCCCACTATTTTTCGCCGAGCCTCTAACCCTCTGTCGAGAACTCGGGAAACCGTGTTTCCTAGTGGGCTAGGATCCCGTTAAATATCACACAATCTTGACTTTGGCCAACAAATTGTATGATAATTAACTAGGTAGATCTCTAAGATCAATTGGATCCAATCCAATTCCTAGATCCTGTAGGGGGACATCCAAGTCCAAATTATATCTTATATATGCCAATACATCCAATGTATTACCTAACCTTTTTCCTCTGAATCAACTAAGCCTTGGCTTTGGCACAACAAACTTAGTGATCCCAGTCAAGCGCGACCCATTGACCATGGAAAGCTTCGTAATCAATGTCGATGGACAAGAAGTGGTCTTGACTTTGGCCAACAAACCACAACTTGGACAAGACACCGATATGGAACAAAGCCTTCGTGATTCAAACACATCTTCGACAGACAAAGGCCTTGACTTTGGCCAACAAACCAATGCCTTCTCGGATCTTGAGTGAGAATCACACAATGAAAGGAAAGACGTTTAATATTGAACGAGGGTTTTTCGCGTGCAAATTGGCAACCAATTTATTATCTTTGTTAAGGTCTCATCATCATACACCCTTAAACATGCATTCTAAACACATAATAAATCGCATATGAATAAAATAATAATGATATGCGGATGGATACTTTACCTTGATCCTAGATCAAATCTCTCATTTTCTCTCTTCAAAGCTAGCACATGTATTTACTTCTACCCGTTACACTACACTTCTAAAGAAACCTCATTTACATTGGGGAATAGGTGAGAAGAGAATACAAAGAGTATAGAGGTGATAAGGCTGGACACGCAGGTCCAATTAATAAATCAAATTTATTACAATTTCCAAAATTGCCCCACCCGACTAATATCCATTATTCATGCATCGCAACCATGTATTCATACAAGCATGTTATCAATCAATCTAATCCAATTAATTAATCTGATAATTAGTGATCATCCAATGTTCAAACAAAGATTTGATTTTTGCTCGAGTCAAACTCGTTTTGCGAATAAATACTCAAAGTACGAATTCTTGAATTAAATTAAACTACAATATTAAATCAAATTTAATACGCATTTAATTCTAATTCATTATTTAATTCCAAATTAAATATTACACTTTTTATTAACGAACCTTTACGACTTAAATTCCAAATTTAATCGCAAAGGTCTCTAAGCCCGATTAACATATAATGTTTATTTAATTAAAGTCCAATGAGCTTTTAATTAATTTCTTTAAGTCGTGGACTTTTGGTCAGCTCGGGTCAAACCGATATACCAAGGTCCAATCCGGGAGTTACCCCATAAGCCTTTAAATTAATTTTGGCCCATTAGGCCCAATTAAATAATTAAGGTCCATTAAGTCATAATTGGACTTTTTGGATGCGGTTTTGGGCCCAATTGGATCCAACCAAATTGGCCTAAACCTAACTTGGTACCACCAAGCCCAAAAGCCCAATTACAACCTTTAAGGCCCAATTTCCAAAAACAAGCCCAATTAATTAACTTATAAAATTCCAAATTCCATAATTAATTAACCTAAGTGTAATACATAATTAATCACTCAATTAATATTTCTAAAATATCAATTAGCCTAATTAATCATGCACTTTAACAACACATAGTGTCCAACACATTTTTATCAAAATCAAACCCATTTTACATGCTTCTTTATTCTCGGCAATTAGTGGTTTTTCCAATCCGATTCGGTGTCAATCCAATTGAATCCACAATCATCATTTCCCAAATCAATTCAACTCATCCAATGAATCATAATAAAAAAACACAATGAATTTCAAAAAATATCATTTTCGGCCAAGCCCTTTAATTTGGGGAAAATGGTTCCAAATCAAAATTCAATCCAATTGAACTTCAAAACAACATTACCCACTTGTTTTAAGTCATCCAATGATCAAAAACAAAAAATCACCAAGAAATTAGGGTTCTTCAATTTCGGCCATGCCACCAATTTTGGGGAAAATTTGATCCAACCAAATTTCTTGAAATTGATCATGCCCAACATCAATTCAACCTCATTCAAGCATACTTAATCAAACAATTCAACCAATTCATGCTCAAATCGAGTTTACCCAATTTTAACCCTAACTTTTTCATGCTTGATCAAAACTCATAGATACCATTGTTGGTTTCTAATTAGGTCCCAAGATCATGAAATCAAGCACAAAATTCGCATGAATACACAAAGGAGTAAGGCGGAAACATTACTCACATTGATCGGTTATGGTGCCATGAAGAACAAAACGAATCTTCAAGCTTCTCAAACTCGCGGCAGTGGCGTCCTTGAGGCAGTGGGCTGCTCGGTTTTGCTGCTTGTTGTCCCTCCAAGATTCGGCCATGAGAGACTCCATGGAAGCTCCAAGCTTCAAGCTTCAAAAACGGATTCCAAGCTCACAAGAACACTGCCCTATCACCTTTGTATAACCCATGTGTGTGCTAGCACTACGCTTCTTCCTTGCTTCTCCTTTTAATTCGGTCATAACCCGAAATTTTAGGGAAGAAACGGTTCCAAACCGTGTGAGGAAGAAGGAGGGAAAGAGAGGAGAAGAGAAGGGTTTCACGCAAAACGTGAATGGGGGAGAGAGAAAAAAGAAATGAAATGTTTATATATTTATTATTTGATTTTCCAAAATCAAATAAAAAATACACAAATCATTTTCCATTTACCAAAAGTCAAAAAGCAAAAAGCAAAAAGTGCTTTTCAACTACTACATCAATCAATCAAATCAAGTGACAACTTGTCACATCACTCAAAGTGACCTTTGATTTGACGTTTGATGTGACTAACGATTTGACGCACGATTTGACTTGCGTGCCGCACTCGAATTCGAAATGCGAATGCGCTCATAAATAATCCCGGGCTCGGGTTCGCTAATTCCAAATTAACGAATTTTCCGTTGAGTCGTAATTAAATGATTACGCCTAGCGAAATCACTATTCACGTCGCTAACGAATTAATTCTAAATTAATTCGTTTGCCCGAATTAAAATCTAATTTTGATTCCGCGTCTAAATCCAATTTCTCATAATATATCAATATATTATTTTATTGATTAATTCCAAATTAATCGTTCTCTCTCTTTAATTACTATTTTATCCCATATAAAATATCTCCGTAATTAATCCCAGATTAATTTTCTCTCTCTCTTCTAATTAATCCCAGATTAATAAAGTGCGAGTCATACATCATCGGTGAATCTTCGGGAAGCGACCCATGAGATCCCCGGATATGTTGGCAGTAAATACGGTCGTCGGACTATCCGAACACGTAAGTACCTCGTATTACGTTTGTACCGATTTACAAGACAAGGTTGGCTTCTAGCAAAGCGCCATGCCTACCCAATTCTCCAGAAATATCCTTATAGGAATATTAGATCTATATCAAGCGTAGTATACCGGAGTATTGCGTATTTCGATCCAGTATTGGATGTTCACGTGCTAGGCCTGGGGCTGGAATTGTGTCTGCCCCGTACGAAGCACATATCGAATGTCTGGCAACTAGTCTCTATAATCGGATATACATGACCTTGTCATAATATCCCGATAACTCGAGCATTTAAGAGAACGAGTTCCGTATCCTATGTGACTATCATCTCCATATGACTGGAGTGATACTTCCGTCTTAACATCACACCCAACACACTACGATTCTCAATATACCCATCATTGGCGTACACAGAACCTGTTAAAGCCCTGGACGACCTCAACCAAAGTATATTGATTGTCGTAAGTATTAGCGGTGCAAGTCTCAGGTTAAGACCAAATACACCTACCCTGATTACAGACTCCCATAGACACATAATCATACTACCAATGGGATTCCGCAGGGGTCTATCCAGAGCGAAGCTGTTTCCCGTACCATCGGTAAAACACAACCTCCTATTACACTTGCATGAGTATCATATACCCAATATATGAGAACTATGCCGTTGTGCCCTCACAAACGTGCACAAGTGTAATACTAGTCTTTTACGTATTTATCGATGTCCAATCTCGATAATACTCTGACTAGGGATATTTAATGATTTATCCTTCGTGGACTGATACTGTCTCATATCATTCTCCTGTCCAGGAACAAATCATAAAGACCTCTCATCATTTATACATCTAGGTGATCTAATCACAAATGATAAGAGTGCAATCTCCTTTGTCATATAGTTAATTTGTACAACAACACCATGATCTGTACAAATAGTGACGCTATGGGTCATAATTGTCCAACAGCAATAAAATTCAAGAAGGTGGCCCGAGCACTGAATGAGACAAAATTATTTTGGCCACCTCATCGTTGGAAGAGACCCCTCAAAAGCAACGCACATGGGTTGTCCTCAATCGGACGTCCAAAACCACGCTGAAACCTCATTGACGGATGGACTTCAGACACGTCTGGCTGAAGACGTAAAATTTAGCGCTAGTAGGGTGGCAACCCATGCAATTTTTATTATTGTAATTTCTGTTTTCGTATTTTGTGTACACTTGTTGTAGCATTTTTAATATTTTGTGTTATTTTTTGTAGGAAAAAAACGCAGACGGAGCATTTAAAGCAAATCAAACCAATCTACCAGTAAAAACATGAACCATCAAGGAATGATGTCTAACAAATCAAGCGATTTTCACGGTAGTGTTGTTCCTTTTTTTTTTACTTTGTTTTGTATTGCATTGGGGATAATGCTAAATTTAGGTTTGGGGGTGATTATTGCATGTTCCATCTTGTTGTTTCCTACATGTTTTGTTTTTTTTAATGCTTGTTTTTCTAACCAGTTGGTGTCTTCTAAACTTTTCTTCTTCTTTTTAAGACATTGGGGACAATGTAATTAGGTTGGGGGGGGAATGGATAGTTGACTAGTTTGTTTTTAATTTTCTTTGTTGTGTTTTGAGTTTGTTTTTATTTTTCTTTGTTGTGTTTTGTGATTTTTGCATAGTGATTAGTTTGTCTTTAGTTTTCTTTTTGTTGTTGTTGTTTTTTTTTTCCTTTTTGATGTCTAGTTTGTTTTTCTTTGTTGTTTTTTTATGTTGTGTTTATTTTTTGTTATTTTTTCTTAATTTCGTTTTGACTAACCAAGTGAAATTGCAGTTTTGAGATAGCTGAGTATGAAGTTTCCACTCCTGAGACGTATCTCAACTTAATTCGTAACAAGTTAATTTTTGTTAATTTCTTTTAAATTATTTAATTTGTAAATTCTCTATAATATTGACTAAATTTGATCTTCATATGCTCATTTGACAAGTATTATCAACATACATGGTAACATATGCACATGAGTTGTAAGTGAAAAGTTTGTAATATTCAGTGCTCTAGTTTGTTGGAAGTAGCACCTAAAAGCGATGGAATTTCAAATAAAAAAACAAAAAAATTGTGTATATAAATAATTAACCATGCTTTTACTTAGTAACCAGACGTCTTGTCTCAGTAAGCAGTGATTGTTCGCGTCAATCGGTAAAAACCTGAGTTAATAATAATAAAATTTATACTTAGTAACCGGACATCTTACCTCAGTAAGCATTGATTGTTCGTGTCAAACAATAGAGCTTTTAACATATGAGATCCGAGTAATTAAGTCTGTCGGGGTGTCTTAACACCTAGTGCCCTAAAGCCAACTGGTTTGTGAGTCACTGGCCCAAAGCTCGCTACAATGATTGAAGATGTTGTAAAAAAAATGAGAAAAATAAAAATTCCATTGCCAAAAAGGTGTGAATTCTGATATAACTTTATGACAAAAATATTACTCTCTTTTCAACTGCACTTATGAATATTGTGAGCACAATGGATTGATTAATACTTTGTTAGCTGTGTATATGGAGAATGCGAAAAAGCATAGGAGAATTTACTTATTTAGTAATTTCGAAAGAAAGAAAACAACCACTAACTTAGATAAGAAATTTCACTTGTTTAGTTACTAACTTGTTTATTTTGTTTCTTTTGTCCTTTTGATTTTGTGTGCATTTCATTAACGTTTGTGGGTATCGTCGCTGTAAACCTTCACGAGGCTATAACTTGTCCACTAGGGACACCTAGAGGTTCTAAAGGCTTATTGCATACGCTAAATGCAACCGTGATCCATACTAAAGTGGTTTAGATTAATTTAGTTTTAATAGTTGATTTCATTTTATTTTATTTGTTTTGCTCGAGACTAGCAAAATGTTAGGTTTGGGGGTGTGATGAGCGGAAAATATATCAATATTTACTGCCCATTTGACCTAATATTTTGTATGATTTCTTTGGTTTTATGAACGTTTTGATGTGTTTTAGTTTATTTTACAGATAAAATAAAATCGGGACTTAATGAAATCAATTAGGATTAATGTGGAACAAATAAGGGCAAAAACTGGACTTGACATTTGGATTTTGGAAGTTGGAAACTTGAAATGGCGTTCTAACGAAGTACAATTTTGGAAATTTCAACTTTAAGTAATTTTCGTATGTTGGCCATAACTTTTTTACACCGATATCAGATTGAGGTGATTCAAGTTCCATATGAAAGAAGACCCAAAGATCTAAAACTTTGACGTTTATAGGAATTTCGAATTCTGAAGTTTTCATGACTGAAATTGATGAAAAATCTTAAAGTGTGTTATATGTAATTATTAAAGTCATTTTCAAAAACAAAAAATAAAATAAAAAAATGGAAATTGTCAAACTTCCACCAAACATGCAAGCATGTTTGATGGAGGATTTGATGCCATGTTTTGTCCCATGTTTGGTGGAGAAATTGGTGGAGACAAAATTTTACCTATAAATACCAAGCCATTTCATTTGTATAATTTGATACTTTCATTGAGGTTTCTATTAAGGAACTTGAGGATTGTATCTTGTGTGTTTATTTTCTTTATTTTAATTATGTATTTTTACTTTTAGTATAATAGTTTGTGTGTTTTTACTTTCTTTTATGTTTAGTAGTTAATTTCCGCTGGGGGAAGGGTGAAATCTTTAATATGATAAGGTAGATTAATCTCAGTTAATTTATAATATGGAAATTATAATTTAATAATATGGATTAAAGTTGGTACCGCCTTAATGACTGGTTTTATTTATTTGACATAATGTGACACCGCCTATATGGTCGGTCTTTAGGTGACAGCTGATTACCGCCTATATGACTGGCTTATGGACAAATAATAACACTGCATTTATGGCTGGTTTGACTTAGTTGGGTAACACTGACAATTTCTATATTATAAATTTATAATAAAGTGAGATTTCTACATTTGAAATATTAAAGGTGGATCCCCTAACCCCAACATTTTATTTTTAATCTAAGGAAGTGATTAAGCAAAATATTCACAAGTTTAATAATTGATTTTCTTTATATTATGTTTAATGCTTTGATTTGTTTATTGAATCTTAAGCTTAATACTTCTTGTTGCCTGATCACCAATAAGATTGATGTGGTAAACTTAAAATGAACTTGACGAAGGAATTTTAGGTTTCAGCCTTAGATTCAATAGCTCACGATCTCACATTATGGTAGATTTCCCTTCGGGAGATTTCCTTCCAGGATATACATATACCTGTCGGGCGTGGATAGCCACAATTGGAACTTGAACTTAATGAATTCAGATAACTTGGTTAACATAGACATATAGTTAATTGGGTTATTTTGGGTGTTTGCATCTGACCATCGATAAAGGCTTTTGCATATCTTCGTGTTCCAGGTTAATAAACTGATTTATTACGCATATATAATAGAATCAATTCATCATTAATTATATTGTGTGGAATCATAACCCTAGATGTTTGTTTTCTTTATTATTAATTTCCTTTGTTTCATTTTATATTTTTATTTATTTAGCAAATCCACATTCAACAAATCAATCAAGCAATCATTCCCTTCTCATTTCAACTAGATACTTGTAAACATTTAGCATCAATAATTAATAACAACAGTAGAAATTAAGTCATGTTGTATCGATATTTTATACTACTTGAGCGATACGTGCGCTTGCGTTACATGTGTGATTACCACCGATCAATAGTTCAGTTAATCAATTAGTAAGTTAGGGGGTGAGGGTGATGTGTTGACCTGTTGCCTGCCAGTAGTATCTCCGAGAGGATAACATTTACTAAATAATCACCTTCACACTTAAATCATGCTCATAACAATATAAACATAAACCAAATAAGATTTGCTTACCAGATTCGGTACAATAGTGGATTGAAATCATTGGAAGAGTATCACATCTCTTTCAAGGTTTTCCACCATATACCTCGCATAAATGTGTAAGATGGGGACTGAACCACAAGCCTCTGCTAACCTCACATAACCTTGCATCTCCGACCACCTCTATACTAAACCCGACAACATAACAATAATAACACACATCATCCGATGCAACACACATCTTCGCACTCCTCCATCAATCTCATCTCAAAAATCATGGAATACTCAAACACTTCGACTCATAATACAAAAAATACAATTCTCATGTTATCAATAACTCAATGTAACTTTCAAACATATATGTATAAATATATTTATATTATATTATATAAACTTATATATCAAACATCAAATAATTATGTTAAGGGAATCATTATGCATTGTACTTACCTCAATCAACGTAAAATTCTCTATATCTCTATGTCCTCGCTAAGATATGAAAAAGTATAAAATTATGATCATGTCCCTATATTTTACTAAAATTATGATTACCCCCAAACTTTTAAATTTTTAAATTTTGCCCCGAAACTTCTCTACTTTGTCAATTTAGTCATACAACTCGTAAATACCACATATTTACCCCAAGAAGTCAGAATTTACAAATTTGTATATTAATTATGCCAAATTTATAATTTCATCTAAAATTTTCAAAACTTTACATTTACACCCCAAAATTGTAACAATAACGTACCGAACTCCAATGACTTCCAAATTCCACAACGAGGTGATCAATGGACAATACACATCACAAGGATCACAATTATGGTGGTGGTGATGGTTGATGCACGGTGTTTATCGATGAATGGTAAAACAATGATAACTAATATTTTTGGCTCATTTCACGACAACCGAGGGTTCGATATGGGCGACCAAAGTGTCCATTCTGCGTATCTTGATGAGGGGAAGATTCTAATCCGAGAGGTGAGATTTAGCATGACGGCGCGTGCGACGGAATCTCGGCGTCAGACCAGTGGCGTTCACTTCGTCTCGTCGAGAGGATTCTCCAAATGTGGTCACACGCTGGAAAAGATAGATGAAAGAAGTCGAACAAGCCTATCTCTCTATGTGCGCCTACTTTCTCTCTCTACTGATTTTGTTTCTCTCTCTAACTATTCACTGTCATTGAGAACTGCCCTCACATCCTTCTTTCTACCCTAGAACACTCTACTCACCATTCCCTTTGTTTCACGGTAAAATACACATATAGAGTTAGGGTTTAGTTTGGTTTTTAAATAGAAGTTGTGGTATTGTGTTAGGAGTGTGTGTGAGTGGTGCTGAATTTGGGACAAGGAAAATTAGTTTAAATTATATAATAACGACAAGAGACGTGCTCTCACAAATGACATTTAAGAGAATCGAGGCTAAATTAAAAAAAAAAAAAAAAAAAGGGTAAAAGGATACCAATATTAATTAATATCAATACGGCAAAAATCTGATAATAACACATTAAGATAATTGAAAGTTAGTAAAATAGTTAGTGTCTGAACATTTATTAATCCAAGCTTTCATTATTTTAGATTCTTAAGTATAAATATTTATGAAAATACAAATCGAATGGTCGAATGGAAACAGCATTTAATATTTAAGTAAAATATTAAATGAAGCCCAAAAAAAAACGCCAAAAAGGAAAGAGAAGAAAAATCACAGAGCAGAGAGAAAACGAAAGCTTGGTAACAGAGGAAAGAAGCAAATCTGAATGAAGAACGGCAACAACAAAGTAAATACAAAAATTTGGATATGCTTTGGGTTCATTGAATTGAAACAGATCGATTCTCTAGAGTCGATCTGTGCGCGCATTTAATGCGTTAGATCCAAGTGGTTCCTAGCAACTGGAATTGAGCTTAGCTTTTATTTTTATTATTTTTTCTCTCTTAAAAAAAAATTAATGAGGTCATTAACTTTACTCGCCGTCTCTCTTGAATGAGCTTTCACATTATCTGTTTTGACTTCGATTTATTATAAGTCGAAACGAGGACTATTATGTCTGTTAAGCTAAGCGAGTAGAATATTTAATTAGTGATTTTCATTTGTATGTTTTGTGTTTAGCTGGAGGTTCATTACAGAAGTGGAAATTTTGGTTAATTTAGGGTTTGGCTTTTAGTAACTGTTTATCAGTTATGAGGATCTTCTGTTTTAGGATAATTTAGGGTTTTAAGATTCAGGAAATTAGCTTTTATGTTGACTGACGAGTGATTTCCGTATCAATTTGGTGGCTGTATTTGAAATTTATTTAGTTTGTTGAAGCTTGTGTTGTGTAGCAGTTTGTGTGTAGTCATACGCAGATGCGTAAAGTCATACGCAGATGTGAGATTGTGATTGTGATTGTGAATGATGAGCTGTTGGGTTTGGCGGAGGGACTGTTTGATTGCGGATTGTGAGGGGAGGAGGAGGTTGGAGAGGTGACTTTTGTAACTGGTCTGGTGGGTTTGGTTTAATTCGAGAGATGCCTCCTTCTCCTTCAATGAAGGGCTCTCCTAGGAGAGAGCTGAGAGTGGAGAATCATAAGCGAGGGCGACATATTGAGAGCGGGATACTGTTCAGAGAGAAAGATGATGACCTTGCTTTGTTCAACGAAATGCAGACCAAAGAAAAGGAGAGCTTTTTGCTTCAGTCTTCTGATGACTTTGAAGACACCTTTTGTAATTTTCATGACTCCTATATTTGGGTTTATGTTGCTACAGGCAGAAGAATTTATTTTTTTGTCAGTTTCTCTGGGTTAATGGTACTGAATTTTTCTGTTTGGTTGTGGATTGTTATTTTCAGCTTCAAAACTGAGACACTTTTCAGATTTCAAGCTTGGAATCTCGATTCCTGCTCGAGGAGAGAGTAGTGAACTGATTAATGCAGATGGGGGGAAGAATGACTATGATTGGTGGGTTATTTTTATTTTCATTTTTTCCTGTTACCATTATTTTGAGTAATTTTATTATTGCGTTGACTCTCCGGTTCTCTGACACTCAACAAACTAATTAAGTTCTCAACTGAATGGGCAAGGGGGTAAAGATTGCAGCTAAGAGAGACTGTCTGTGCTACACGTGTAACTCAATAGTGCATTATCTAGCTGATAATTAAAATTTTATTTTATTTTGTTGTTCGATACGATAGGAATATGCCCGTCAGCAATTATCAATGTTCCGCTGTTTTAAAGTTAATACTTATCATTTTATAACCATCAAATAGCAGTTATCTCCCATTTTCTGCTAGTAAGCTAATTACACTTTAATATTCTTGGCATTGGTCGGATACCTAACATCATTGATTTTGAAGGTTGTTGACTCCTCCTGACACTCCACTTTTTCCTTCATTGGATGATGAGCCAGCACCAGTTAATGTTGCTCGGAAGGGCAGACCTCGGAGCCAACCAATTTCTATATCAAGATCATCCACTGTATGTCATCAGATTTTATATGCATTCTCACATTTCGATAAAAGATTGTCTTAAAGTACTCAGTTTGTTCATCTCTATTCCATGTGTTGTACATTGGACGTGCATTTTTATGTAGATGGACAAAAGTTACAGAAGCAGTAGGGGTAGTCCAAGTCCAAATCGCTTAAGCCCATCACCTCGGTCTGGGAATAGTTCATTCCAGTCGATGAGAGGAAGGCCATCTTCAGCACCTCAATCCAGTCCAACTCCTGCTCCGCGGTCTGCAACTCCAACACGGAGGCCATCTCCTCCCCCATGTAAACCCTCTACACCTGCACCGAGGTCTTCTACTCCAACTCCACGGAGGATGAGTACAGGAGCTACTGTGGCCTCCTCAAGTGTGAGGGGCACTTCTCCCATAAGGACAAGTCGAGGTAATTCTGCTTCTCCAAAAATAAGGGCATGGCAGTCAAATATCCCCGGCTTCTCCTTGGAAGCACCACCCAATATTCGTACCTCCTTGACTGATCGACCGGCCTCATACGTGAGGGGTTCCTCACCAGCATCCAGAAATGGTAAGGATTCAACTTCAAAATTTGGCAGGCAATCAATGTCTCCTGCTACTTCTATAAGTATCAATTCTTCACTTAGCCATGGTCGAGATCGATTTAGCTCTCACAGCAAAGGTTCCGTTGCATCTTCTGGTGACGATGACATGGACTCTCTACAATCTGTTCCTATTGGTGGCTCAGACTGCTCAATGTCAAAGAGAGTTGGTGCATTTCCAAATAACAGAGCTCCTTCCTTTTCTAAGAAATCATCTAGAGTTCTGTTCTCAAATTCTGCTCCAAAAAGATCATCATTTGATTCTGCCCTTCGTCAAACGGTATTTTTATTGCTTGCGTCATTTGGTCAATGTGCCTGGCTGTAGACATTGTAACTTTAGTCCTATGTTTCATTTTCACATTTAAGATCAAACTAGTTTATCTGTTTGCTTTTTGCATTCAGAATTCTCCTCAGCTGCTAGTTTCTGTAACTTTTCCTCTATGAGTAGATGTGGGTGTGTGTGCTTGCCTTTTGTCTCGAGTGAAATCTGAATAAAATACGCTTAGCAATATCTATTCTGATCTTTATTTTCTCAGGTTTCCGTTAAGTTGCCATTTGACCAAAAATTTTAAGTTGATTGGTAAAGGTTGAACAGTAGTATTCTCGAGTGGCCGGTTTCCTTGTAAGGTTTCTAATGTATACTTTGTCACTAAATCAAAACTAGATTAACATACTCTTCCATAAATAGTTAATCTAAACTGCAAATTGGAAGTCCTTTTCATGTGTTCATATAAAGTTTGACATGCTCTTTTTGGTATATGTAGATTATATTTCTTGGTAGTACTAACTTTGTTTGCTAAAATCTGACAATGACAATAATAAACTTTGGTAGGGAAATAAAACTATATTTGTATAATATCGGAAATTTAATGGCTTCAATGAGCTTTAACATTTTACATCATTCACTTAAATAGTGTATATGGTACATCGTTCATCTTCATGAATTAAGGGAAACAATTAATTTGGCCTTTGTGGCCGAATCTGTAAAGTATCATATAATTTTCTTTATTAACATGTTATTATTGCACTCCAGAAAATGTTCATGCATAGGGCTTGAATCCATGGATGATATCATAATAAATGTTCTTATGCAGGATCAACGAAAAAGTCCTCAGAATATGTTTAGGCCTCTCTTATCTAGTGTCCCCAGCTCCACTTTCTTTGCTGGAAAGATGAGTTCTAATCATCGGTCTATGATATCCCGGAATTCCTCAGTTACAACCAGCAGTAATGCAAGCTCTGATCAAGGTACAAGTGTTGCCCATGAGACTGAAGGAAGTGACCACGACCAGGATGATGTGACAAGTGATTGTGGGAAGGTACTGGATCCTGATGTTCAAGAAGAAGTGTTTGCTTTTGATAAGGCGGATCCATTATATCACGAACACGGGCTTGCAAGACTAGACAAGTCATCTAATCTTCAGCATGGTGACTTGGACATATATCCTTCTACTCAATGGGATCCTGATGCATTTGAAGAGTTCAGTCATCATGACACTGATATGGAAATAGATCCAGCTTATAATGCTTTGTCTCTTAAGGTTGATTCTTCTGAAGGTAGTTCTGAAACTACAAGGCTTTGTTCTCGATGTGGTATGCAGTATCGTGCCATTGAAACAGTAGAAAGGGGCAATAATCTTTGTCCAGATTGCAGAAAGCAAAATGATAATGTGACTCTCACTATTTCGGAGACAACTATAGTAGCTGCAGAAAATTCCTCAGTTTTGTCTATGAAGATTTCTGAAGATAAAAAACCATTCGATGAATTAAAGTCAGTTATTGAACCTGAATTGCAGTCGCAAGTTTCTAATACCATTGAATCAATGGTTTATAAGGCGGAAGAGAATATTGTGCAAAGCCAAACTTCCAACTCTGTTCAAAGCCTGATATACTCACGAGAAAATTCTATGGCAAGGTCTCCTATGGAAGGAGGTGAACAGAGGCTTAATTATCCACAAGAGATGGGCCAACCTAATGTTGGTTATGATCTTTCTGATAGGAACACTATAGGTCATCAATTGCAGCACTCGCTTGACCATATAGATATGAAGGTTGACACTTCAGAAGGTGCCGGCATTTCCTTATTGCTAAAGAGGTCAAACAGTTGCAAGGGGCCTGTTGTTCAAGGCTGGACTTTCACTGCCAGCAATATACCTTATGAGGATTTGTCGTATACAAGGGACAGCACAAACAGTTTGAGAAGCTCCATTGGACATGGAAGTGGGTCTGCTTTATCTTCTACTGATTTCAGCTCATCTAGACAATCAGAGACTCGTGTACACCGGCAGTTAAGTGGCAGGAAACATGACATGGAGAACTACAGATACGATGTGAACACAAAACCTCAAAGCATTATGTCTTATTTCTCTGGGAGTTCAAGCCACACTCATCAAGTTTTTGGTCTTGCAACAATCACACATGAAAATTCTGAGGCCTTGGCTGGTGATATGAAACATGATGTAGACGGGTTGGCAGTTGCTTCTCAATCTGAAATGCTTCATTCAGAAAATAAAGGAGCAGGTGATGCCACTATTGCTGTTACTGATGCAGCAGTTCTTGAGGAAGGTATTTTTGGACGTAATGAGAACAGTAGAACAATGGATGCGTCTACCTCAGAGTTGCTAAGCCATATGGCTAGCAATCAGTCAGATCAAAATTCAGTGGCATTGTTTCCAAATTATGAAGACCGTGCTTCATGTGAAAATAGAGAAGACATTCCGAAGATTGTGAGTGCTTCTGATCTAGAAGCATCTGTTATCGGTCTTCCACAGTCTGCTTACAAGGAGGAACAATTCATGCTGGACACTGTTCCTGATGGGATGGATGATGCAGAGGTTCCTGCTCATAGCTCTTTGGCTACAATAACAGAATTAGAAATTGAGAACAATTGTCAAAGTCCCCTTAGTTCGCACATGGGAGATGTCTCTCCTAGGTTGACAAGCATCATGAATGAATTTCAGGAGCCTTCTGTTCGTACATCTGTTTCAGATAAGGATAAAACTGCTGTTCCAGACCCCAATACCTCAGATAATGCACATGGCATTTTAGGTATGGTTGTTTACCTGCTTTTTTCCTCCTTGCTTGCTAGATTGGATTCATCTCCTCTATTCCTGGTAGTTATGAATTTTAATGCCCACTTTCCATTAGTTTAGAAATAATTATGATGTGACACTGTTAATTCTTCTCTGAATATATACACTATTAAATATGCTGAAGATTGCGTGCGTGTTTTTTTTTTTTTTGGGTGTTGTCTTGGGGACTGTTCCTAAGTTTCTAGGACTGCTTGATGTTTTTTTTTTTTGGGTGTATTCCTGTCTCTTTGTTTATCTGGCATAATAAAACACACACATAAACACAAAACATACTGTTGGTGCATTGAAAACAACAAAGTGTCATTTCTTTTTCATCAACACATTTTCACAAAATGACATTTTTTTATTAATTTTCTCAACACAGTTTATCGATTAAACCTTTGTTTTGAGATAGGAGCAGTTAGTATTAGCAGAGTCATTGATAAGTTTTATTTTTTCCTTGTACGTTTGGCAGGGGAGTCAACTGTATTGGTAGATTCTCAGGGAGGAAGCAAGGGAAGAAGCTTGACACTAGAAGAAGCAACAGATGCAATACTTTTCTGCAGCTCCATTGTGCATGATATGGCCTATCAGGCTGCAATCATAGCAATGGAGAATGAAGGTTCAGTGCCATTGGAAGGTTCTCGGCCTACAGTTACAATACTGGGAAAGTCCAATTCTGATAGAAAGAACCTACGTGGAAGGACTGTGGGTCAACAAACTTCAAAAGCCTTAAAAGTGAGGCAGAGGCGAGTAGAAACAAAAGAAAAACCTCCGCTTACTGAGACTGAGAATGATGAGAATGCTGATGAGTCTATGATTCAAAATGTGGGGCTTCCTAATAAGGGGGATACTCTGAAGCCTCCAAAGCTGGAATCCAAGTGCAATTGCACAATAATGTGAAAAGTCTTTCACTCAGACCATGCTAAAGGTGTCCCACCATTGGTGCTCTGTTAGTACCTCCGGGATGCTGAAAGAATGCTTGTATTGGTATTGTGTTTGAAGGGCTGTTTGAATTATTGCCAATTGGTTTTCTGTTGGTCCCAATGTATTTGTAAAAAAAAGAAAAATACCACGCGCTGCTGGTGGCATAATTGTAAAGCTCCTGTTGTGAATAGTGAGAGGCATTGGAGGGTCGAGGTTGCTCTGGCACAGGGATTACAAAAATATCCATATCCATTAGATATTTGATTATCCATCCAATTAGATTTGAATAATATCCATCTAATATTTATTGGATATAGAAATGATTTTTTTTTTTTTTTTTTAAATATCCAATTAGATATTGGGTGGATAATGGATGAATATTAATTCAAATATTCAAATAAAAATAGAGAAATACAAAGTGTCATTAATTAAAAAATTTATTGTCAAAAATATTTTTATAATATAATTATAAAAATAAATATGATGAGTTGTGCCGGCACTCGGGTAGAGCACGATATCGGGATCCGGTCTTGTCGGGCCAGTGTTGGGATCCGTTCCTGTCGGCACTAGTCTGGCTGGTGTCGAGACCCAATTCGGCATCAATCGGTGCCGAAATCCAGTCTGATCCGGGGCCAGGCCAGTGTTAGGGACTCAGTCCGTCTTGGTGTCGGGACCCGGTCTGGCCCGGTGAAGGGACCATGTTGGCACCCTAGCCGAGCCGTTGCCAGGACCCCGGTCTTGTTGGAAAGTAGGCCGGGAAGACGTCGAGACTCGGTTCGGCACCAGCCAATACCGAGCCAGTGTCGAGACGCAGTATGTCATGGTGTCAGGACCCAGTCTAGCCCGGTGCGGGGACACGTGTTGTCGGCACCCTCGCCGAGCCGATGTTGGGACCCGGTTTTGTCATAACATAGGCCGAGCAGATGCCGGGACCTGATCCTGTTGGCACCCAGGCAGAGCCGATGTTTTCTCAATCCGGCATCCTGTCAGTACCCGGGCCGATGCTAGGACCTGGTTCTGTTAGAACCCAGGTCGGGTCGATATCGGGACCCGTTTCGGCCCGATGTTGGGACCCGATTCTCTCGATACCCGGGCCGGCCGGTGCCACGACATGATCCTGTCAGCACCCAAGCAGGGACCCAATCCGACCTAATATCAGGACACAGGCTGGGCTAGTGTCGGGACTCAATTTTGCCTGGTGCCGGGGATCGGCTCCTATTAACACTAGTTGGGCCAGTGCCGTGACGCGATCCTGTCGGCACCCGAGTCAGCCCATTGCCCAGATCTGA